>OVAN01004160.1:0-26665 GCA_900406275.1 Anastatica hierochuntica
ATATATAATTTATTTTTAAATATTTGTAATTTTAAAAATCCATTTGTTTATTATACATGTGGATATTTAAAAAAACCATATATATATCCCTTTACTATTATTTGAGAAGTCGTTTTAGTTTAAAAAGCTGATTTGTCAGCACTAGATTCAATTTTGTCAAATAAATGATGACATGTTTACTTTAAAAGATGACATGTCTCTTAAAAAATATGACATGTCCTTACAATTATTTAGGTATTATTTAGGACATAATTATTGACAATTATAATCATTAAACTTAATTATGTACAATGATTAAAAAACGCAACTATATATGGTAGTGTAGAGTTTTCGGATCTTCGGATAGGATATGTCGGGTTTCGGTTCTTTTGGATCGTTTTATTTAGAAACCAATTCGTATCCGATGGTTCTTGGAATTTTAAACGGATCCAAAACGAATCCTAAACCAGAAAAAACGAAATGATCAATAAAGCCTGAATCACTGGGAACCAAAACAAACAAAAAACGAACCGAATTATTCAAAAAGAATCGAAAAATCCCGAATTAACCGAAAAACCTGAAAATAACAATAAAATAATATAAAAAGTATTTCTTCTATAAAATAAAAAATCGGGTATTTAGGGTACCCGATAGAATCCCGATTCGGTTTCGGTTTGGGTACCTGAAATATTTTGATTCCGGAACCATTCAGATATTTCTAATTTTTCGGTTCAGTTACTTATTTTTTGGTTTGTATCCGGATCGGTTCTTTGGATCAAGATTTTTTTCCCAGTCCAAATATATGGTATATAAAATAATTAGTATATTGTATTTATAAAATGTTGATAGTTTTATTTTTCTCAATAAAATTTTTTCTTCTATTATGAGCATGCTCTATATATAAAAATATTATTATTAATTTTTTTTAAGTAATAATGTTTCGGGAAATAATTTCAAATCACGTAAAATGTTTAAATATATGGATCACAATATTGATTAATTAACGTGTTGACAAATATACTTCGAAAATACACGCATCAAATTTTATATAATCAAAGATTTTCTGAACTCATTTGATTAATTTTTGAAAATATAAAAAGTTTTGTATACACATTCGCTAAAACATAAAGCTGAGAAATTCAATCTCATACAAATTAATTTCAGACATAAAACATATACATATAAAATAAAATACATTAAATATTGTCATACGAAAATGCACACACGAGTAGTTTATAGTTATCAATATTTATTACTACTAACAAATCATTCTACCTAAATACATATTTAAATAACATAAAAAATTATAGAACATAATTATTATATTAAATTATCAAAATATATTCATAGTCCGCGCACGGCGAAGGCCAATCATTTAGTATATATTTGTTTCTTATAAAATGTTGGAGTTTAGCAATTTTGTGATAATTATATATAATGGATAAATCCACGAATAAAAAAGCAGCAAACCTAATAAAATAATAAGCTGTTACTATCTAATAATATTATTAACATTTTTCGTAATTAATCATTTCCTGACATTGATTTCTTGGTCTATGTTAGTCTAAATTTTGGTAAAAGAAAATAAAAATTTTATTAGTAAAAAACGAAAAATATGTTTTTTTCAAAATATTTTTTTAAAAAATATATGATTTTAATTATTATTATTATTATTTTCATTCAATGCATGATGGTTAAGTGAATAAAGTTTAAATTTTATAAATTATTAATATAATATTTTAAAATTTTAAAAATATAAACGGTTAATATAAACATTATGTGCAGGCAGTTTCAACATTAGAGACTGAATTTCTCATCTCGTTCATCCAACAGAGCATCATTTCTAATTGCCCAAAATGCTATTAAAGAGAGCTTCTACACATCGTATGTTGCGGTAGGGGCACCGAATTGGCTTAATGATCTTTTCCGGAGGGAGAAACAATTCCCCTCTGTTGGTATAGGATGAGTGTCTCTATTTTCAATCTTTTGAACTGATATTTTTTGGGTCTGTTACAGGTTACTTATTTATATTTAGTAACTTCAGTTGGAAAAAAAAAAAGACGGTTAATATAAACTAATAAATTTCGCGAGGATTTCATAAAAGTCGGATGGGACGACGAATAATCGGTCTGCAATTAAACCGTCCCGACGAATCAGTCCAATCCGGTTTGAAGAAGTAAAAGGTTTGAGTGTTTCCGTATAAATTGCTCCAAAAGATATTTTGCTTATTTGGCTAAAATCTCGTCGCTTCAGCTTTTCCTCCTTCGAAAAGCAACCAAGTAAATCTTCTATCTCCTCTCTTTCTTACTTCCTTTTGATCTCTTGATTCTGTGGTTTGATTTGATTCTTCTGCGTCTATTTTTGTTTAAAAGTGATTAATTCCTCTTTGCAAGTAAGTAATATTCTATCGGAAACTTGAGAGTTTGGGTGTGATCATCGTTATTCTTCTCTTACTCGGATTTTGTGATTAATCTTGTGAAAGATTCAGAACTTGACGTCGACCCTTTAAGCGATCAACGAAAATTTCATTGTTGCAGGAAAAAAAAGAGAGAGAGAGTAGTATATGAGTTTGTTGAAGATGGGTGGAGATTTGATGGAAGATGATTGGGAATTTGCTTCATCGTCAAACCCTAGCCGAACCCTAGTTCTTGTTGGGCGTACTGGAAACGGGAAGAGCGCAACAGGGAACAGCATCCTTGGAAAGAAAGCCTTTAAGTCAAGAGCTAGTTCTCGAGCTGTGACTAACACATCCCAGTCACACGGCGTCCTTCAAGAAGATGGTCAGGTCATCAATGTTATTGATACTCCTGGTAACCAATTTTAAACTCTGAATCTATTCACTTTTAGAGTCCAACTTCTGATATCTGTTTGTTTGTGATCTTTTGAAAGGGCTGTTTGATCTGTCCACGGCAGCTGATTTTATCGGAAAGGAAATCGTGAGATGCATAACTCTGGCTGAAGAAGGCATCCATGCTGTTCTTCTGGTGTTCACTGTGAGGGGTCGCCCTACAGAAGAGGAGCAATCTGCTCTCTATCACTTGCAAACACTTTTCGGCAGTAAGATCACCGATTATATGATCATTGTTTTTACGGGTGGCGATGAGTTGGAAGAGAATGATGAGACCCTCGATGAGTATTTGGGTCAGGACTGCCCTGAGTTTCTTAAAGTCAGTGTCTCTGTTTCTTTCTTCTTTTTTTTAATCTTCCAAGATTGGAGAAGATTTTTGAATTGTTTGGTTTTGTAGGAAATTCTTGAGCTATGTGACAATCGATTGGTCTTGTTTGATAACAAGACTACGGATAAGCGCAAGAAAGCTAAGCAAGTTCAGAAGCTTCTCTCACTTGTTGATTCCATTGCTCAAAGGAACAATGGAAAACCGTTTACAGATGAATTGTTCCACGAGCTGCAGGTAAAAAATTGTTTATTTCCCTTTACATTCTATTACTATATCTGTTTTGCAGCTGGTAATTATATGATTATTATTGCTTCTCAGGAAGAGGCTATCAAGCTACGGGACCAGAAAAAGGAGATTGAATCACGCAAGGGTTATTCAAAGGATGAGATATCCGAGTTCAAGAAGCAGATAGAGATATCGTATGACCGGCAGCTTAAACGCATCACAGAGATGGTAATTCTATTTATCAATCTTCATTACAACTGATCTTCGTAAAGGTCTCATGTTAGGAAAGTTCTAAAATTCATATGGTACATATCCGTGTGATCTGCTTAACCGAGTTTCAACTATACTACAAAGTACAAAAAAATGTTAAAAATAATGTGTAACCACTCTAAGAAATATGTGGCTGTGTTTTATCGATCAATAGAGAATCCGTAGATGCCATTATGCCGTTTAGGTCCTAGACTGAGACATTCACTCTGAGCAGTTTTCCTTTATAGAGATTGCAAACCTTTGTTCACAGTCGGATTACATGGTAATCAACTTTTTGGTTTGGTTTTGTATTTTGGTTCCAGGTGGAGACAAAGCTGAGAGAAACAGCGAAGAGGCTGGAGCAGCAACTAGGTGAAGAGCAAGCGGCAAGACTTGAAGCGGAAAAGAGGGCAATGGAAGTTCAGCAACGATCGAGTGATGAGATTATGAAGTTGAGAAAGAATCTGGAGAGGGCAGAAAATGAGACAAAGGAACTCCAGAAGAAAGTGGGAAAGTGTATCAATCTGTGATTGAGATTGGCCCTCGAGTTCATTTATTCATATCAGTATAAGGTTTTATCGCCAAAGACTGGGTTGTTTTAAATTGTACAATAACTAAAGACACATGCATCTTTTGACTTGGTTTCTTTTTAAATTTTTCTGTTGAATGAAACATTTCCTATCATTAGTAGTGATTTAAAAAGAGCGGTCCAAATGGGAGGGACTGCTTTCCACATGAGAGTTGGTCTCAGCTCTTTGATCCTCAACTTTGCTCAACAGGTGATTGCTTTTGTCATTAATATTATAGTTTTTTCATATCATAAAAGAGGCTTGTGTGCTTGCAATAGAATGGGAAAGCACACATACAAACCAAGTACTTGATACTTCAGGTGAATTGGGTATATGGATCACAAGATGGTACATGGTAACCCCAACCCCCTCCCTAATATCATCGCTGGCACAGGGAGTCCAAGCAACATTGCCCGCCTCTGATCCTCCCTGCGCAGAGACTCATTTTCTCTCTGTTCCTTGTCGAGGTACTCTCTTAGCTTAAGGATCACTTTCTCGTGTGTAGCAGAAGTCTCTTTCAGCGTATTCTCCACCTGCAAAAAGAGAGCCAAGAGGGTATCATTGGATCGATATCGGTAAATCAATCATTCGGATGACACAAAGTTTAGGAATTACTAGTACTAGTACCATCTTCTGCATTTCCCTCATTCTCATCTTATACGAGTCTTGTAGTTCCTTCTTCAGCTCTTCCAGCTCTGTTTCTCCAAGGTTCTTAGCTTCAACCTCCCTTTGTTGTTCCTTAAGCCTTTCAGCCTCTTCCTGAGAAGCAACCATTAACAAAATGTTATCTATATATACAGAGCAATGCAGAGGCGTACCAACAACATTTTCACCTTTATGGTGCTGTTCGTTTGTTCATCCGGATACTGCATCTGGATGCAAATGTCGGATGATGTTCGTTTCCTGCAAATTATAAACATGATCTGGATGAAGTAATTGGATGCAAATCAAAACTCATCCAAAAAATCTAGATATTTTGGATGAGTTTGTTAATAGAGTTTGGATGAGTTTTCTTCATCCAAAAAATTGTAAAACCTATAAAATCGTAAAAATACTGCCAAAACCGTAAAATCCGACAAAACCAAAAAAATCGCAAAAACAGCAAATCTGAAAAAACGCAAAACCATAAAAACCATAAAACCGCAAAATTTGTAAAAACCGACTATACCACAAAATCCGTAAAAACAGTCAAAACACAAAATCTGTAAAAACGGTAAAAACCGTAAAAACGCAAAAACCGCAAAACCGACAAATCGGCCAAAAATCACAAAACCCGACAAAACAACCAAAACCGCAAAATTCGACTAAACCGCAAAAACAGTAAAAACTGCAACTCCGTAAAAACCTTCAAAATCGCAAAATCCGCAAAAAACGTGAAAACCGCAAAATCTGCCAAAACCGCCGAAACCGCAAAATCTGACAAAAACACAAAAACCGTATAACCGCAAATCTATAAAAACCGTCTAAATCGTCAAAACCGCAAAATCTGCCAAAACCGCAACATCCGACAAATCCGAAAAACCGTAAAAATCGCAAATCCGAAAAAACTGACAAAACCGCAAAATCCGCCTAAACCGCAAAATCCGACAAAACCGCAAAACCGTAAAATCCACGAAAAACTGCCAAAACCGCAAAATCCGGAAAACCGCAAAATCCGCCGAAACCGCAAAATCCGCTAAAACCGCATAATCTGACAAAGCCGCAAAAACCGTAAAAACCGCAAATCCGAAAAATTGCCAAAATCGCAAAATTCACCAAAATCGCTGAAACCGCAAAATTCGACAAAACCGTAAAATCCGCGAATTCGTAAAAACCGTCATAACAGTCAAAACCGCCAAATCCGCAAAAAGTCGCTAAAACCGCAAAAACTGCCAAAACCGCAAAAACTGTAAAAGCCGCAATAACCGCAAAACTCGACAAAACCACCAAAACCGCAAAAACCATAAAAACCGCAAAAACGCTAAAAATGCCAAAACCGCAAAAATCGCAAAATAATTATTTATGAAAGAGATGAAATTATTTTATAAATTTATTTTTTATAAATAATAATAGTTTAATGTATCTGGATGCAATTGGAAATGCGCAAGCGAACAAACTTGCGTTCAAATGTTGCATTTGGATGCAAAATCCAAATGCAAAAACGAACATCATCCAGATACAGCAACCAGATGCAGCATCCATATGCAACATCCGGATGCTGCATCCAGATACTCAAACGAACATGACCAATCTTAAGATGCATGTCGTGTGTAAATGGTTTCCCATCATTGCTATTTCCAACGGATGCGACAAGGGCAAGAAACTGCTGGACTTGCTCGACCTTCTTGCCTTCATCCGTAGTTTTGTTGTTGAACACGACTTTTCTCCCCCCACACTCTCTTACAACTGTCTGAAAATTGCATACTCGATTCAACATTACATATTAAATAATAGCAGGGAGATTCATTTGTTGCAAAATAATATCCAAAATTCAAATCACTGACCGTCAGAAATTAAGGGCAACCTTAACGAAAATAATCATCAAGTGTCTGGTTGTTTGCTTCCAACTCATCACTGCCAGTGAATAGAACGATCAAATACTTAACGATTTCGCTCCCGAAAAGGACTCCCAATGTACTAAGTGTGCTCTCTTCCTCTAAGGTAATCCGGTTTTTCACAGATAGAACGAGCACCACAACATGTAATCCTTCTTTTGCGAGGGTAAGACATCTGATGATTTCTTTACTAATGAATTCAGCAGACACCGACAAATCAAACAGACCTGTATCACATATATACATCATCAAACCTTAACTTTTCATGGATAACATTATTAATAAAGTCAGAAAAGGGAAAATTTAATAACAAGATTCAAGGAATATCTTAAGAAAGTGATATGATCATGACCAGCAAAGGAACTAAAGAAGCTAAGGAGATGGAGCAACAACTTAAACCAGAGCTTAATGGAGCTAAAAAGGAGAAAAGGAGCAGCTTGAAGCTGAGGAAGTAGAAGACAAAGACTTATATGTGCCTCTTGGTCCAATGACTCGTTCCAAGGCTGCAAGATTCAAGCAAGCTTTACAACAACTCTTATACACTATCCAGGGCAGTTTTGAGTACGCTTATCCAACTACTCTGGTTGTGATTCAAGCTACTTGAGCAAGTCATCAAGAGAGGTGTTGTGACTTACACTCTTTTTCCCTTCACTTGGTTTTGTCCCAATGGGTTTTCCAAGTAAGGTTTTTAATGAGGTAAGACCACAACACTTAAATAAAAGACCTCTTGATGAAATTCAAGCCCAAAATAAGTGATATATTATATGCTCAAAGAGGGTGACGAAATTCAAGAGGAAGAGGAGCCAATTTTATGTTCAAACTTAGTATTTAATTTATGTTTTGATTTCCTAGGCTTTGTGCATGTACAAGCCTTTATTTCTCATGCAACTCACTCTCTCTCTCTCTTTTCTTCTTTATATTTTCGTGGCCTCTCTTGTAGAAAACTTATCAAACACTTTCTTATTCTAAAACTTTCTTTCTGAAATCTGTTTGATCAAAAGTTTGTTTAGTGTATTCGGATTATGCCCTTGCATTACAAGCACAATTTTGAAAGTCTGAGAGTGATTCCACACCTCTTAGAAGTTTCTAACAATCCATCATTACACTCTTATTCAAGTGTGTAACTTAGAAAGTCTTGAAGAGATTCCTCAACTTCAAGAAGTTTTACTCGATTCACTCAAACAGCCACTGTCTAAGCCATAATATTCTAATCATCATCATCACAACTCATAAAGTGCATCAAGGGACGTGATCCTCTCATCTAGGATCATATCAGAAAGCCAAAACGTACCAGGAGTATTGTTAAAAACAAGCTCAGAAACTATCAAAGATGGAATCTTTAGTATGAAAGATTGTAACTTTAAGAAGAAAGGAGCTGGCTTTATAAGAAAAGAGTTAACTTTTGTAAAACCCTTGTTAAAACTTAAGATGAAAGGAATAAATTCTTATTTATCATATATGATCTGAATACAAAGATGAAAACCAGAGTTTTCAAGCAATAAATCTTCACTGCCTATCCTTGGAACACACTCTCTTCCTATTCAGATCCTCATGAATCTGACCTATAGCAAAAGCTATCCAAAACCAGTTCAAAAGATCATAACTTTCTACAAAGAGCTAGTAACGTTATAAAGAGATGAAGCATAGGAGGGTAGAACGGTCTTCTTCTTCTTAAGACACATAAACCAAGCTTGAGTCATCACATTCTCAGCCCACTTGATTCCCCAAACCCATTCAAAACACTAATCTCTTGCTCTGTTTCGCTTCCCTGTTTCTGCGTCTCAGCTTTGCTCTGTTTCTTCTTGCGAAAGTACACATGGTGGAGCGTATCAATACCTTCCCCTTTAAGACGAAGCTTGTCCTCAAGCTTAAAGGAAGGGCTGAGAGCAAGTCCTAGCACCCATGTGTTTTCATGTTCTGACATATCTTTCCATTTGATCAAAACCTCTAACTATCCATCGGCTGTGTAACGAGTATCCCTCAGGTCTTCTGGTTCCATGATTAGCTCTCCTTTGTCAGAAAAGGATGAAGGAAAAGGCGTTACTTCAATATCAGCACCAATCTCTTGTTTGAGCTATGAAACATGGAAGACCGGGTGGATCTTTGAAGAAGCTGGGAGTTTGAGTTTGTAAGCTACTTTACCAATGCGCTTGAGTATCTAAAAAGGGCCATAGAACTTAGCTGCCAGCTTGTGATAGAGGCGACGTGCTACTGATTGCTGTCTGTATGGCCTTAACTTCAAAAACACTAACAATCCCATTGCATATTCTACCTCACGGCGATGCTTGTCAGCTGCAGTTTTCATTCTTTGTTGTGCTCTGGCCAAGGTTGTTTTCAGCTCCTGTAACATCAAATCTCGCTCTCTCAACATTACTTCCAAGTCAAAGTTCTTGGTAGATCCCTGTTCAAATGGTATAAGCAGAGGGGGATCTCTTCCATAGACAACATTAAATGGAGTACTCTTTAAGGAAGAATGATATCCTGTGTTATAAGAATATTCAGCCCAAGGTAGATAGCGATACCAGGTTTTTGGATGAGCAGAGGCAAAGCACTAGAGATATGTCTCTAAGCAACGGTTCACGACTTCGGTTTGTCTATCCGTTTGGGGGTGGTACGATGTGCTATAATTCTGCTTTGTCAAAGACAGTTTACAATACTCGATCCAGAAGTTGCTAAGAAACAAGTTGTCCCGATCTGATACAATCATCTTAGGATAGCCATGAAGCTTAAGTATTTTATTGACAAAACAAATAGCGACATTCCGAGCTGTGAAAGGATGGCATATGCCCACAAAATGTCCATACTTACTCAAACGACCCACAATCAAAAATATTGCGTTAAAGCCTTCTGAAGTCGGCAACCCTTCGATGAAATCCATACTAACATCTTGCCAAATTCTCTCCGGTATAGGAAGCGGTTGGAGGAGACCCGTTCGAACCATTGTCGAGTATTTTTGTTTTTGATAAACTCCACAACCAGAGACATAGTCTTGCACAGTCTTTCGCATCTCTTTCCAGTGAAATATCTGTTGAATTCGTTTCAATGTCTTGAGAGCTCCTCCATCACCCCCTGTGAGTGAATCATAGTACTCATGTAGAATCAGGGATATAAACTTAGATGTTGGAGGGATCATTAAACGGCCCTTGTACCAAACACGATCGTCAATCACCTGAAAGTGTTGTTGAGGTATCGATCCATCCATAATGCTCTATTTTAGCTGTTGGAGTTCGGTGTTTAGGTCCACTTCCGCAAGAATATCTTGGAGCTCTAAACTTGATGGTACTACCAAAGTCAAGAATGAAGCTGTTGTGAACTGTTGCAACTGTTGACTCATTCGAGAGAGCCCATCGGCTGCTTTATTCTCTACCCCTGGTTTATAGATGATATCGAATTGAAAAGCCAATAGCTTGATCAACCATTTGTGATAATCCATTGACACATCATGTTGTTCTAAGAGGAACTTTAGACTTTTCTGGTCTGTATGAACTTGAAACCGACGTCCTATTAAGTAGTGTTTCCACTTCAAGATAACAAAGACTATGGCCATTGATTCCCGTTCATATATCGGCTTCATTTGTTCTCTTGTCGTGAGATCATGGCTATAATAGGCGATTGGTTGCTTCGATTGCATCAGAACCGCACTTAAGCCATTGCCGGATGCATCAGCTTCAATAACAAATGTTTCCTAGAAATTCGGTAAACGCAAAACAGGGGCTGAACTCATAGCTTTCTTCAAGGATTCAAAGGCAAGCTGAGCATTTTCAGACCAAATAAAGTTGTCTTTGCGTAACAAGTCTGTCAACGGTTTTTCGAGAATACCATAACCTTTAACAAACTGACGATAGTAACCCGTGAGGCCAAGAAACTCGCGTAGTTCTTTTAAATATCGAGGGGTCGGTCATGCTTGCATTGCTTCTATTTTCAAAGGATTCGTAGATACCCATGTAGCCGAGATTACATAACCAAGGTACCTTTTGTTGACCAAAAAGGCATTTTTCTTGTTTGCAAATAGTTGTTGCTCTTTGAAAATTCCCAGTACTATTTGCAAGTGTCAAACATGTTCTTCCATAGATACGCTATAAACCGACACATCGTCAAAGAAAACCAATATAAATTTCCGCAAGTACGGTCTAAATATCTCATTCATGAGTGCTCGAAAGGTTTTCGGCGTGTTCATTAGACCAAAAGGCATGACAACAAACTCATAATGTCCCTCATGTATTCGAAAAGCCGTCTTTTCAATATCCGCTTCTTTCATTCGTATTTGATGATATCCCGATCGTAAATCCAGTTTTGAAAAGAAAATCGCTCCATGAAGCTCTTCCAATAGTTGGTCAATCATTGGAATGAGATATTTTTCTGGAACTGTGACCCGATTGAGTGCTCGATAATCCACACAAAATCGCCAAGAATGGTCCTTCTTTTTGACCAACAAAACTGGACTCGAGAATGGGCTTTTACTTGGTCTAATACTACCCATTTGCTTCATTTTCGCCACCATCCATTCAAAAATTTCCATGGTTATTTGCGGATATCTATAAGGCCAAACCGAAACAGCAGAAACTCCTTATTTCAAGTTGATAGAGTGCTCGATTACCCGATGAGGAGGTAGAGATGTAGGATGCGCAAAGACTGCGCTAAATCGTTCCAATAAGTTTGTTATCAGTTGCGGTGTATCATGTAGATAAAGAGGTGATGTAGCGTGCATGAGAAGCTCCAAAGAACGTCCAAGAGCATGACAAACGTTCTCAGCCGCTAGTGTTTTAAAGGACCATTTAGTCACGTGAAGGTCTCTGACCCCTTTTAGTGTCACCTGCTTTCCATGTTGAATGAAAGATAATTTCTGGGCTGACCAATCGACCATACACTTGCCCAAGGTTCGAAGCAATTGAACCCCCAATATAACATCGGCTCCTCCCAACTCTAGCTCAATAAAGTCGGTAGCGAAGTCAAGCTCTTGGATAGAGAAAGTTACACCCTGGCAAGTCTCCAAACCCGATACAGTGATGCCTGTTCCCAAACGAATATGCAGTTCTTTGCTTCCGTTAACCTTTAACTTGGCTGCCGCTACTAAACGTGGTGACACGAAGTTGTGCGTAGCACCGCTATCCAGCATTACAATGATCGGAGTTCTGCCCATCTTGCGTTGCACTTCTTCTTCTTGAGACACATGAACCAGGCTTGAGTCATCACATTCGTAGCCCACTTGATTCCCCAAGCCCATTCAAAACACTCATCTCTTGCTCTTTTTCGCTTCCCTGTTTCTGCGTCTCAGCTTTGCTCTGTTTCTTCTTCCGAAAGCACACATGGTGGAGCGTATCAAGTATCAATCACGTTGATTAGGAGGGCATCTGGTGTCACAACTCTAGATGTGGTAAATGTCGTGGTGACACCTGATGCTTGTGATCCTGACCTAAACACTTGTTGTCCGATGAGGGAGTTTCCGGTTGTAATTTTTCCATTTCCTGTACGCCCCACCAAAACTATGTTTATGACTGGCTTTAATGTTGAAGGCCATTCTGAAACAACATCCATATTTAGCTGTTTGACATACAAAAATTTACTTGTAAAAGTTAGCTAACGGATTGTTAGTTCTACGTAACAAGTCTTAATCAAGAAAAGTAACAAGTATGAGCAAATTTAGTTATACAAACATGCACAAATTAATGCTTGATGTAGAGGTTGAAACCATAATGCTCAAGCAATAAGAAATAAGACAAGGTTTTAACAGTTGAGGGGGGGGGAAATCTTTATGCTCAAGCAACAAGAAAGAAAACAAAGACCCCTTAACGAAGAATGAATCTGCTAAACAACTAAAGTTTAAATAGAAGATTGTTGTGTGATATTTTCTTATACTAGGACTATATCCGCGCTATGCGCATATTTTTGGTGTACATTATATTTTTTAAAAAATTGAGTTATTTTTATTGACTTGAAATTTTCTGTTTATACTTATATTTTATTTTGCTGTTATGTTTTGTTATAAAATTGTTAAGCATAATGGTCAAATGTTTGCAATTTTTGAAATGAGTTTTGGATTTTGGTTTTTAGTTTTTTAGTTTTTGGTTTTTGATTATGGTGTATATTTTTGTTTTTCCAAAAACTATGATGATTTGTTTTTAGATTTCATGAGCAAAACATAAAAACTCCTCACAATCCATATTTCCAAAAATTTAGGAGATCTACTTTTCTCAAATTCTTGAATGGAGAAAAACATGGTTTTTGAAAGAATCAAAATGCAAAAACCAATATGTGATGTAAAATGTAGATAAGTATCATATTAGTTAATTTTAAATTTTATAATTAATTTTTCTTTTTAGTTTTTCTTGTAAATGCTGTTATGTCTTATATATGTAATTTTTACACCGAAATTTTGGAAAAATTATGTCTTTCAACTTATCTTAATGAACTGAGAGTCCTCAAATTCCAAAATTTTGTTCTGATACATTTTTGGACTTTTATCAAAATCCATAAATTCATTTCTCATACCAAGTGAATTTGTTTTCAATATTATTAGTTTTAATTCAAAATCTATAAGTATACTTGCTTTTTTGGGTTCAATATCTACTTTTTTCCCTATAAATATACTTCGTAATCCATTAATGATCAATGGTTCTAATATTTTTTTCTGACATTTCTCAAAATTGTTTAAATAACATTTATTTTTTTCCACGAACGTATTTTCTTTTTTTAGAGAAATCAGAATAACAAAAGGTATCATATGATTGGAATATTTCCGCGTTTTTATTTTATCTATTCGTTTGTTTGGTTTTACTGTTTATATCCTCCTAGAACTATTTATATATAAATTTTCTTTTATTTTTTGAATTCTCTTCAACTCCCTAAAACTATTAGCAGAACATTGTTTGTATCGCAGAGCAATAAGTTGCAGAAAACAAAACCTTTACTTGAAATTATGATTAGAGAACAATTCACGCTGATAGAGTTGGCTTTACGTATGAGTATCTTGAAGAAAGACTATAAACTTGAGTGTAATGATAACTCAAACTATATTGAACCTAATATTTGTGCAGGCCAAAGTTATGGAAATCTCACGGCGCATCTAGATCAAGAGTAGATCATACAACCCAGGCTCCTCCAGCGAACACGACGGGCTCCGTAGAAGACACTGACGAACCAAAAACCTACAGGAAAATAAGCTAAGGAAAAAGGGGAGGGAAAGAGAAGGTGACTACCGGCGAGGAACACCAACGCACACAATCTCTTTCCAGTGACTCTCTCGCGTCAAAATTTACGACGAAAGGGTGTTTGGTTTCTCTGGCCCAGAAAATTGATGGGGCCTTACAGACTTTAACAGACATGTCAGGAATTTCCTCCACAAATCATCCATAATTAGTTCGACTTTGTTCTTTCCTCCACTTCTTGCAGTGCCAAGGGTTTTTCTCCCTGAATCAAAAACTTCACCAAAGGGAGAAGCACATGTATGTTCCCTGGGTTACACATCTAATTTTCCATCCAAGAACCTTTGGAAAACATTGTGAGAACAATCAAAAAAGGTCTTGAAGCTTTTGACTTAGTGATTGCTTTGAAGGCGTTTAATGATCTTGAAGAAGAAAACGCGCATAAACTTAATACATAGTAGAATCATATGCACTAAGATGTTTCTAAGGCGAGTGAGTCAATAAATAAAACATGAAAATTTTCTAAAATTTTCAATTATTTTTTGAGAGAGGAAAAGGAAAAGAATGAATGTATTTTCACTTTTACAGTCTTTTAGATACAAGTTGATACTCTTTAGGAGGAACAAAATCACTCACTTTCGAACAAATCGTATAAGGGACAACAAGTTTTATCCATCCCATGCTTCTAAAGAAACAAGCAAATCGTCTCCGGCCTCAGTCAATAAGAAATGTAGGAGAAACATAAAAAAATCTCTAACTCAATACAATTAAAAATAGCAGAAATTCATATTGCTAGCTTTTCTAATATGAAAACCTCTTGAAAAATGGCGATTTTGATTCATACTACATGGAAAATCAAAACATGAGATTTCTCTTTTTATCGTATATGCTTTTGTGTTCTTTTTTAAGTTTAACATAATTTGCGATTACGATTAGATTTATAAATAAGCAAGAGTTTTTCAAACTACTAAACATTGTTTATAGTTGCACAAGACTAAGAGCATGTCCAACGATGCCTTTTCACGAATCCTTAAAGAAGACTACAAAAAAAAAACATTATAAAAAAGTGGTGGGACCCGCATAAATGAAGGATTCGATCCTTCCGTACCTTATCTAAGGATTGATCCATGAAGAGTATTGTTGCTGTTCACGGGCCCCCTTACACGTGGCGGTCCGCGATTGGTCACCATTTTAATTTATTTTTATTCAGGCGAAAAAATAAAATAAAAAATAAAAATTCAGAAAAAATTTTCTTAAAGACTCCAATGGATGATACCACCATTGGACATGCCCTAAGCTGCAAAATATCTTTTTAACTTCTCTATGATCTTTCCAGCTTAAGCTTTTCTCTTTACTGTACATAAACAAATCTTGAAGAACGTTTATCAAAAAAAAACAAATCTTGAAGAACAAATGAAAAGCACATGCATGTGGCCGCTCAACTTGTTAGAACAAGTCCAAGAGTAAGAGGTGAATGGAATTTTGATAATGGATCTTTAGAGAGCTAAGAGCATATACAACGCTGGTCTTTCAACTTTTTTTATAAATAAAATATACGAGTGGACTCCACCAATTTAGTAACATACGTCTCTTGCATATCCTAAATAAGAGACGGTTTCTTGAACTACGTGGCGACCTGCGATTGGTTACTTTTTTAATTTTATTTTTTTCAAAAAAAAAGTAAAATAATAATAAAAAAATTTTAAGATACCCAAATAAGGGTTATAGGGTTGAACATGCTCTAATGGAGATTCCATTGTCCTTTGACTATTAACATGACACAGTTTCTCTCAACATTCCACTTCTCTCTGTATTGTCTTACTTGCAAACATGGTGACTAATCGTCATTTTGTAGAGCCAAAACTCGGTTGTGTTGTTGTGTAATAAATGAGAATCCTCTCTACTCAAACTCCACGACGACATAATTTTTATAAAAACAAAATTAGGGTTCATATGAATATAAGTTTTCAGTTTTGGTCTGGGGTGATGATGGACTATATTTACAAGGAAGATAACTATAATATTTAGGGTTTAATCGAAAGATTAGGTTTATAGATATTTAGCAAAATTGTACTTTCATGATATGTACAAATTGTCCCGTGACTATAATTATATTTTTTTTATTAACGATAAATCACTGAAAACTAATCACTATTCGACATATAAGCGATAAATTTATTTTTCATTTTTCTCTCACAAAAAACGCGAAGCACGTAAACGTGCCATGATGCCAACAAATTCCGTGAGCGCAACACGTCAACAAACGACTTCACATATAATATATATATATAGATAGATCTAGATGTTTGTTCGGCCCAGATAATTTTTTTTGTTTGTTTGTAACATCCTATCCCGACGAAAAAAAAGAAAAAAGAAAACCCGGTCCATCAGGCCCATTAAGGTTAACCCTAGCGTCCCTTCCTCATTTTCCCTATTTAAATACGAGCAAAGTACATCGGGAAAGGCATTCCGAAATTTCAATCGAAGCTCAGCGAAAATCTCGTGAGAATCTCGAAGGATCGAGTCTTTAAGAATTTCCTCGAGCCGAGTCGTCTCTCTCTCTCGTCCGCCCCGCTGCTCCCTCGTGCACCGTTGCCGTCACGTCGCACTCTCTCTCTCCTATCGCCGTCGCTCGCCCACTCTCTCTGCCGTGCAACGTCATGATCTCTCTCTCTCTTTCTCTTGGATCGCGTGCGCTTCTCATACTCCAACTTGACTTTGATCTCCCCTCCGAATACGAATGGCACAACTGTAGTGAAAATCAGAGGATCAAACCCATTGAATGTCACACATACACTGCCCAAATCCACATCAATTTCCTGGACTTTTCCAATTGCTCGATTGGTTTCTTCTTCCCACAAATGAAGTGGAATATCGCTAACCTTGATCCAGAAGTTAATCGCAAAAGGATACAAATGATGTACCACCGGCTCCCAACGAACAGTGGACAACATTCATCCATCAAAATGATAAGGTGCATTACCCAACACCTCTTCCAAATCTGATTCAGTTTGGAAGTTGAATTGAAACTTGTTGTTGCCAAAATCCGCACCTATTACTTTCCCTTCCATTCTCCATATTGTTGGTAGATTAGCTAAGGCACCTAAGGGGTGTGCCTTAAATGAATCCACGGGTATTTTTATTTGGATTATGTGGTTTTAATGGAAGGCGAGAAATCAGAAGGTGTTCCAAGGGGTAAATCCAGAGCCAGCAAGCATAGTTGAACATGCTACGAGTGAACATAGTTTGTGGATGTCAACGCAAAAGAATACCCTAGAAAGTAGGCAATAAATGGAGATTATGATAAACGATAGGTTTAAACTACGATGTAAAGTGAATGGTTCTTAAGAGCAGACTGACCAAAGATCAGGATTACGTTGGATATGTGAGGATCCAGAAGGTAGAATTTTCTGCTCAGAGCAAAAAATTTAAGACGAAAACACTCTACATTGCGGGATGGAAGCTCTCCTTTGGGCGATGCGAGAACTGCATGATAGAAGGATAAACTGTTAGGACTATGAGACGAATAACACACAACTAGTTTCCATTATTCAGACACCTGAAGATTGGTCGACCTTCTCAAATTTTAGTGACAATTTTTGCATCCTTCGTTTACTCTTTCCTTTGTTTAATATTTCGCAAATTCCGCGCTCTTTGAATTCAAAGGCAGATTGTCTAGTACGTGCTACCAGGTCCTGCTCATTAGATCTCTATTTTGTAAATTCTCTTCCTCCTGATTGGATTACCGGTCGCAAGATTTTTAATTAAATGATTTGGTTGGCAAAAAACAAAGAGTTTTTCTTATAAATGCCTCCAATATTTTAGTTTTTTTATTACCACAAAATAAAAAAATATTTTTTTGCTGATATATTAAACAAATTCACCTTCATATTTATAGGCATAAATTAGTTTATAAGATTAATTTTTAGAAATGTCATCAAACCCAATTAGAATATGTTAACCCATGATCCAAGAATCTTTCCACCTGGATGGCTTATCCGATATTAAAAACATTGGCTATGACCTAGCTAAACAATTTTTTTTTCATCAACCTAGCCAAACAGTTAAAATTGCATAAAGAGGAACTAACCAGATCGATAAATATATTTTTTTGTTGGCTGATTTTTTTAGAGTGAATTTGAACTATGAGTAAAAAATCATTTATTGGTTTTTAGGTTGTCAAAAAAGAAAAAAAAAGGTGTGAATTCATTGGTTTTTAGAGTGAATTTGAACTATAAATAAAAAATCATTTATTAATATAGGTGTGAATTCAAAAGAAAAAAACTCAGTATTCTCTTTCACGACCTAACTGGCATAGTTTTCTTTTGCTGACGGTGAGTGGGATTTTGCCGCCGTCGTCGGTCTCCCTATTCGTTTTCTCGCTTTGCTTTTAGTTCCTCCTTCGACCTGATTTGTAGCGGTCCGATATGTTCTTGTCTCTGCAAAAGAGCTGCTTTAGAGGTTGTCTTCTCATGTGATCTTGAGCAGAGTCCGGTGGATCCTGCTACGTGGAGGCTGAACGAGGCATTGTCTACAAAGCTGGGAGAAGAAGGTCGGATTTAGGCGAGATCTAAGCCTTTTGGATCCAGATCTGGTGGTTTGTTGGGACGATTCGCGAAGTCTAGAGGCGAAGAAGCTCTTCATGGGTGTGATTGAGGCTAGTTCAAAGGTCAAAGCGTCTATGAGTCTCGTAACAACCATCCATCGACTCAGTTTTTCCTAGCCATAAGGCTTTTTCTCTGCCGTCTTATTAGGTTTTGTTCTCGACGGAAGGTTAGATACGCAACAACTTTCTACAGGTTAATGTGGAGATGTGTCTTTGGTGGGTGATGGTATTTTCTCTGTCTTCGCTTGGGATCTCCCGGTAAAGACGTTGAGTTTGATCTCTTTACCTATCTCTTTCAAACCCTCGACAGCTTGAATCAGAATTGGTCCTGGTGGGTTCTGATGGGTCTAGACACTCTCCTTGTTGGTTAGTAGTAAAAGATTTCAGTGGGTGAAGCTTCAAGTTTGAGGAGTTTTGCTTGCCATTTGGTTGAAGCCTACGGTTCATCTGGATTTCGTCGAAAGAGCTTGTGGAGCTATTGCTCAATTGCATTTGGCTTTCAGGTAATCGTTTGTCAAACATCGTTCTTCTTCGATTGCTCGGATTGTGGTGTTACCGTGTGCTCGTGGCTTCCATTAGTAGAATCAATATAATGTGTGACGGTTTTCTTCTCTCGATTCAAATAAGTTTGGCCATGAATGCTTTTTCGGTTATTTATGCTTCAGAACTTGTTGTCTTTGTCTTTTTGGAGTTTTATACCATTTTCAAAAGCGCTCGTTGTTGTATCTTGCACTTCCTTAGTGTTATGCTTTCTTCAATTTCTGATTTATATCGGTTTTTGGCACTAGGAGGTGTTTCTTTTAACCTCGTCGGCTTTTGACTCCGGAAAGGATTTTCACCTTTGTCGGCTAATTGTAAGCTTTTGTTTTAAGTTTATGAAATTCAGTAGATGGAAAAAAAAGTTGTCAAAAAGATAATAATAGAAAAAAATTGTAATTTTGCTCTTTTTCCATGAAAACAAAAGAAAAACAAAAAAAATAGAGACAAAAACTGAAAAGATTTTTGAAAAAAGAAAAGAGGAGATTAGTTTTTTAATTCATGATATTTGTTAGAATATAATAGGGAAAAATGACAAAATAATTTCGATTTTCAAATTATGGCCAAAAAAATCCTCAACTTTCATTTAAGCTATTTTAATCTCTAACTTTTAAAATTTGGCCATTTAAATCCCAAGCTTTAGTTGACCAGGCCAAAAAGAGCCCAACAAAAGTCAACCGTTAAATCAGATTTAACTTCCGTTAAATATGAAACGACATTGTTTTGATAACTCTCAAAACGACGTAGTTTTACGTTAAATCGAAAATAAAAAAACACTACTTGACTGGTAAGGATGTCAAAATGGGTAATATTATATGGGTTGATCCAATCCAATCCAATTCATAAACCCAAATGGATTAATTATATGAGTTAAAATGGATTAATGGATCAAATGGGTAAATGGTTAAATGGTTTGGGTTGAAATGGATCGGATTGAAATGGTTTATGGTTTTTAATGGGTTAACTCATTATCTTAAATATGCCACATCATCATTCAATTATCATTGTCATCATCATTATAACATTATAGTCATCATCATATCATTATCTTCAAATACATCATTGAATTGAAATGGTTTATCAGTTTCCCGCCAAAATCATAAGTCTGTCTATTTTTTCGCCAAAAACATAAATCTGCCGAATTTTCCGCCAAAACTGTAAGTCCGTCGATTTCCCGACAAAAACGTAAATCCATCGGTTTTTCCGCTGAAACCGTAAGTTTGTCTATTTTCCCGCCAAAAAACGTAAATTCGTCGATTTTTCCACCAAAACTGCAAGTCCGTCAATTTTCCAGCCAAAACCGCAAGTCGGTCGCCTTCCAAAAACATAAATTCCGTCGATTTTTCCCGCCAAAAAACGTAAGTCCGTCGATTTTCCTGCCAAAACCGCAAGTCCATCGATTTTTCCGCCAAAAGCGTAAGTCTATCGATTTTCCCGCGAAAAACGTAAATCCGTCGATTTTCCCGCCAAAAACGTAAGTCCGTCGATTTTCCTGCCAAAATCGTAAGTCTGTCGATTTTTCCGCCAAAACCGTAAGTCCGTCGGTTTTCCCGCCAAAACCGTAAGTCTGTCGATTTTCCCGCCAAATCCGTTAGTCCGTCGATTTTCCCGCCAAAACCGTAAGTCTACTGATTTCCCGCCAAAAACGTAAATCCGTTAATTTTCCCGCTAAAACTGTAAGTCTATCTATCTTCCCGCAAAAAAGTAAACTCGTCCATTTTCCCGCCAAAAACGTAAATTCCGTCGATTTTCCCACAAAAACGTAAGTTTGTATATTTTTCCACCAAAAACGTAAGTCTGTATATTTTTCCGCCAAAAACGTAAATTGCTAAATTTTTCCGCAAAAAAGCACAAAGTGTTAGTTTTCCCGCTATAAGTATATTTTGATAATTTTCCCGTCAAAAGTGTGAGTGCATCAATGATGATTATTATAATAATATTTATAATGATTATAATTATAATATAATGATAATTGTTTTTTAAAATTATTTTATATAATCAAAAAGTTAATGGATAAACCATTAAGATCACTAACCCATTAATTTTAATGAGTTATGGATTGATCCAAACCATTTGCTAAATGGATTGGGTTAACCCACGATCCATTTAGCTTACAATATTTTTGGGTATGAGTTGGTTTGGTTTGGTTTATCCATTTTGACACCTTTCCCTATTGACTGAGACTTAACACCCTACTTGTTAGACAAACATATTTTTCCAATTAAGCTAGTTAACATTCTCATCAATTGTTTTCTCACACATCTAATATCTAATTATTTTTTCATTTCTATAAATTAGTTTAATAATTTAATAAATTAGTTAGTTTAATAAATTAATTTCATAATTAAATAAATTAATTTAATAAATAAATAAATAAATTTAGTTTGAAATTCAGTTATTTAAATTAATTTAATAATTAAATTATTTCAAAATAAATTTATTAATTAAATCATTAAACTAATTAATATCACTGAATTTTAAACTATTTTTTATTTAATTATTAAATAAATTTATTTATTAATAATATATAAGGATGTATAGTCTATTTACAATTTTTTAAATTATTTTTGTATATTCAAAACTAATTAGCGAATTAAATATTGCAGTCTACTGATAGTTACTGCTATTTGAAACCGAATAATTAGAAGAGGAAAAAAAAGAAGAAGAAGCATATTCTTTGGTTGTCTTTTTTTGAAATCTGTTGCTATCAATCGCAGATAATCAATCCCTCAGGCTCTCTGGAAATCGAGTTTCCTCTCATCGCTTCCTAACGAATCAAAATAACTAAAAAGAAGTTTCTCCACTTCACTCGTTTCGGATGGATCTCTGGACTCTCCAGCTGAAAAACACGCCGATCCCTAACCCTTTCTTCTCCTCATCGCTTTCAAGGAGACTCGATGCTATGGAGATTAGGTTTCTGAAGCGTAACTTTTCTGTTTCTGGGTATCGCTCTTTGGTTGTTAGAGCTACGTCGAAGAAGAGTGACGATGATTCTTCTGCCTCTGGTAAGCCTAATCCCGCGATTGGCCAATGATTTTGCCTAAATTGGATCTGAGTTAGCTTAACTTATTTGTATTTGATTCTACATCTGAGCTATTGAAAAAGGATTCCTATAGGTTTGTTTATTGTTTAAATGGTGATTGAAGCATTGCTCCGTTGATGCTCCGGAAGTAGTAATCTTGATTTCATATTTGATGTGGGATCATCATCATGGTGAAAATAGGGTCGTGAGTTTAGTCTAGAATAAATCGTTTTCTGATTCTTACAATTCTGGAACCTTTTTGTTCCTCAAGGAGATGCTTCTCAGGAAAACAAGCCTTCCGGTGGCAACAAATCAGGCGATTCTCTGTCTCCAAAGTCGATTGGTCTGAATATGGATTGGAGACAATTCAGAGCAAACTTGTTTATGAAGGAGCAGGTACTCCTCAGGCTCTATATTTCTGATGGTTATTCATATAAGTCATTAGGGTTTTCCGCTATAAATGATGTCACAGGAAGAAAAGGCAGAAGCTGAGGGTCATAAACCAGCCGCAACATCTCACGAATCTGAACCAATAGGCCTGAAATGGGCACACCCAATCCCCTTTCCTGAGACGGGCTGTGTTCTAGTTGCCACAGAGAAGCTAGACGGTTATAGAACATTTGCTAGAACCGTTGTGCTTCTTCTTAGAGCAGGAACCAAACACCCACAAGAAGGGCCATTCGGAGTTGTCATCAACCGTCCCCTTCACAAAAACATCAAGCACATGAAATCAACTAAAACCGAGCTTGCTACCACGTTTTCTGAATGTTCCTTGTACTTTGGCGGGCCTCTTGAAGCAAGCATGTTCCTGTTGAGAACTGGCGATAAAACCAAGATACCTGGGTTTGAAGAAGTCATGCCTGGTCTTACCTTTGGTGCTCGAAACACTTTGGATGAAGCTGCAACACTTGTAAAGAAGGGAATTCTTAAGCAACAGGACTTTAGATTCTTTGTTGGTTATGCAGGTTGGCAGCTAGATCAGCTCAGAGAAGAGATCGAATTAGATTACTGGCATGTTGCTGCTTGCAGCTCGGATTTAATATGTGGAGCTTCACCAGAAAACTTGTGGGAGGAGATTTTGCAGTTAATGGGCGGCCAATACTTGGAGCTTAGCCGGAAACCCAAACTGGATATGTAGACGTTATGCTTAAAAGTTGATGCTAGTTACTGAGGCTTTTGAAACTTATATATATATATGTTCTCTATGAAGCCAAATGTATAGCTTACTTCTCTGGCTTGTAATTGAGAATAATGCACACATATGCTATTTAAAAAGATTGTATTCTGCAGTTAATAACTAAGAAACTTCTATCTGTTAATGGACTTGCCCTACTAAACCAGTAGTTCTAGGTATACACCTCTGTTTGCTTTCCCTAACCAAAAGAAATTTGTCTGAAAGAGAGAGAGCAGAGCATGAAACAGAGGCTGCCATGTGCAAAGACCACATAATAATAGATCTTACTAGGCAACCTCCGGCTCAAAGCTATGAAATCGTTTAGTTCGGGTATCGATCTTTTCTCTTGTTGTATTCTTCACTAAGCACATGCTCTGACTGAGATGTCTTTGTTCTTCTTTGTTACAGATTTCTGAAGGCGGGACTTGCGTACTGCTTCTTGGATCTGTCTCTCGTGATCTTTCATCATTTCCTCAATGTTACCACCAGGAGGCATCAAAGGACCTGAATAATGCATTCTGTTCTTCTTGCGCATGTACGTCTGAAACCACATTGTCAAGAAACATCTAATCAATCCATTATCTAGAGGGAGGGAAAAAAGACTTGAATGAGTTTGAATCAACTCGGTTACCTTTGGGGGCTGTCTGGAAGCTACATTTTCCTTTTGTGAAGAGCTAAACAAGTAGTCGCCCACTGCAATAGGCACATTGTTTTTGGACTGGCTAGCCTTCCCCTCCCCAACACTGCTCCTAGAGCTTTCGTTCTTATTCCGTGTTGCGTTTGCACTTGGATGGATCACTGAATTCGTATCAGAAAACCGATGTCCTCGGTCATACCTTCCACTCTCTTTCTTGAACCCAACCGGGGTGTTGATTGAGATATTTGAATGTCCTGAAGCAACGAACTCTGGTGTTACCTTGGAGTCTCTTAAACCTCTTCTCACAGATTCGTGCCCACGCCACTTCACAGCTTCAGCCTTCTTCCTGAAAATTTTAAAATGAAAAGTTTGGTTAGGATCTCTCTGCCTGCATCATTCGTAGACGAATAGGCGTTGGTCCTAGCATACTCACCTTCTTGCTTCTTCATCCCGATTCTTTGCATCAAGTTCCTTGCTTGGCGGATATTTAGGCAAACTTGATATATGGCAAGGTAGTGGCTCCGTTGTAAAAAACTAGAAGAGACGAAGGAGATAATCATTACTCAGTAGTCTTTGGGAGGCTGGACAAGAACGTTAATAAGGAAAGAGGGATCATTTACCTCACTCATTAGAGTCGATGAAGCTGAGCATCGTTTATCAGGTTCCACAGATAGAAGCTTGTCAAGGAGAGCTAGAGAAGAAGGTGGTAAGTTCTTGAATGTCTCTTGAAGGACGCGCTTATAAAGATGTTGCGGTCTGTAACTTGTTGCCTGTGGGAACTTTGTAGTTTCCCAGAAATCTTCAGTTGGTGAACCACACAGCTTAAAGATCTTATGCATTTGTTCCACCTTGAAGATGACATAATTTTAACAAATCAGATTATGTCAAATGAAACTAGGCTGAAGCAGTAAGGATTCAAATACCAATAATCTGTATCTAAAACTCACTTCTGTTCTTCCCGGCATGATGGGTTTACCAACAAAGAGTTCAGCTAGAATGCAACCAACGCTCCAGAGGTCAATGGCGGGTCCATAGTCTGTAGATCCCAGCAAAAGCTCAGGTGCTCTATACCACAAGGTGACTACTCGGCTAGTCAGCGGTTGATCTTGATCTGGATGATAAAAACTAGCCAGACCGAAATCTCCAATCTTGAGAACTCCGTCATTGTTTACCAAAAGATTCGAGCCCTTGATGTCACGGTGAAGGATTCCACGGCTATGACAATGCTCAAGTCCACAAAGCAGTTGTTTCATAAAACACTTGATCTGAGCAGAGATGCAAAGCAACACAAAACAAGTAGTGAATTTGATTGGGCAGAGAACCACATTAAGGTGATTGTTTGAAGGAAGCTTTTGAAAAAAAACCTGAGGCTCGGTAAATTTGACACCAGGCCTGTGAGCAAGGCCTGAGAGATCGTGCTCCATGTACTCAAAGACAAGGTGCAAGCTAGTGGATAGCTTTGAAGTGACAAGACACTGAAGCTTCATAACATTGGGATGATCGAGTTTGCGCAAAATGTTGATTTCTCTAGCCATGAACCTCACACTTTCTGGATCCATATTAATAAACCTCACCTTCTTCATCGCCACTATTTGGCCAGTCTCAAGATCCCGAGCCTTATACACAGTACTGTAAGTCCCTTGTCCAATCTGC
Organism: Anastatica hierochuntica; assembly: GCA_900406275.1. Lineage (NCBI taxonomy): Eukaryota > Viridiplantae > Streptophyta > Magnoliopsida > Brassicales > Brassicaceae > Anastatica > Anastatica hierochuntica. The sequence goes on from OVAN01004160.1 coordinate 25,504, forward strand.
AAACACAATGTTCACATCATTACAGCAAAAGACTATCCAAATGTAGGACATAGACAGTGATTCAGACAAATGAAAAAAATTGAAAGAGACCAACTTTGTCAAGCTTCTCAAAGGAATCTGCACGGCGAGGAACCCAACCTTTAATGGCTTCACCTGCAACAGAGGTTAGCCAATAAGGCCATCCAGCTGCAATAAGCTCTGCTTCTGCACTACGTGGAACATTCGAAATAATCAATCCTCCTCCTCCTCCTCCTTTCCCATTATCCGAAACCCTTCTTCCTCGATGAGACCTTGAAGGTCTCTCTACAATGACTGTTTTACCATCATGACTATCATCTACAGGAACAATCAAACCGCTCGCTCTTCTTCCGCCACCAGAGCTTCCATCTACGGCTTTATGCGAAAAATCGTCTTTACTTGAAGGCAAAGGAGCAATCAATTGCACTGATGAAGATTTGTTCCAATACTCGTTTCCTTTCTGACGATGGAAAGCAACGGCTTCTTCTTCTTCTGCAGCTACTCCTTTTGAGCAAATGCAGCCCATGGTTCACACAATCTCCTAACTCTTTTAATAATGATTTTAAAACATTTTTGGGTTATAACAAGAACCAAATCTTTTGATCCCTAAACATCAAACCCAGGAATCTTCAGGGTTCTATCACCCAGAGAGATTCAGGGAGTCTCTTTTTTCTCACTGCAGGATAGAGAGAATCGTCGTTGCAGCAGCAAAACCCGGAGAATTAAGGAAACAAGAAGATTTTGTGAATAGAGAGACATGGAAAGTAGAGATATGGTTTTGTTTGAGAGTAAAATCTGGAGAGCCCTTGATTCTTGGGACGATACAACTCACAAGAATCGTTCTCTCCCTCTCTCTCTCTTTTTAGAAATAGTCCAAAAACTGTTTGCATGAAGTTGGGATAAGTATCACCATAGTATTTGTACATAATATACGATTATGTTTTTTTGGTTAAAAACGATTATGTTCTTGAGCATGCTTTTTTTGATAATTTATATGGCTTTGTCTTAGTACTAAGGGGTGATTTCACAATTGACCTAAAATTGTTGGTCAATTGTAAATCTAACCTTCTCTCTCCTCATTTTTCAAAATACTATATTTTACCCTTCTCCAAAATTCATATTTACCACAAATGCCATTATTTAC
>OVAN01004161.1:0-26661 GCA_900406275.1 Anastatica hierochuntica
TCGCGAAAATGTTAAGTTCTTGGAAGATAAGGAAGGATCTCGAAAAGATTTTGGAAAATCAGGGAAAGTAAATCGAGCCAGTCAACGAAGATCTATATAAAGGACGCGAAGTGAAGGACAGAGGGAGACATTCATTCATTCACAGAGCTTTTCGTCACCACAAAACACTTAGAAAACTAGGGTTCTTATTTCGTTTTTGTTAGCGAGTTGCGTCTCAACTAGGTTACGAGTCTNCGCTCCGATCACGAAATTCGAATAAGATCCCTTAACTTCTTTGTTAACAGTTCCTTAGAATGCTTTGCGGGAAGTGGTTTCTGTAATTGCTACTAGTGGGTTGTTTTTCCCTTAAGGGTAGTAATGTAACACGACCGGGCATTCTCATGGTCACCTTGATCTCTCTGATTCCCCTAGGCATTGTGAACTTCAGCACTTGATACAAAGTTGAAGGCACTGCTCTCGTATCGTGTATCAAAGGTCTCCCCAAGATCATGTTATAAGAAGAATGGCAGTCTAAGACAGAGAATCTAGTGGAGAGATTCATCCCTCCGGTATAGACAGGGAGTGTCATCTCTCCGACGGTCTGTTTGACCTCACCACCAAAGTCCACAGGTGGTGTTGCCTTCCTATTTAAGGTCTCCTTGGTTAACCCGAAGTCCTTGTATGCCCTTAGGTAAAGCACGTTTGTGGAACTTCCATTGTTGATGAGTACTCTTTTCACCAAAAAATTTGCCACCGATAGAGAAACAACCAAGGCATCATGGTATGGTGTCAAAACCTTGTCATGCTCCTCAGCTGTGAAGTTGATGGTTTCCATGTTATGGCTTTGTAGTTTTGCCTCTGGTACACCCAGTTGGTTTGTCGCGACTCTCGTGCTTTTCTTGATGACGACATGGGTGATATTGCTAATCTCTTATCCTCGTGATATGACGTTGATCACTCGATCATTTCTAGGAGGAAAGCCCGGGCTTGGAATTCTGCCGAAGCGTCTTCTTCTTGGTTGTTTAGCAGCTCCTTAGTCTTGTTGGAGAGGAATTCTCGTAGATATCCCTTCTTAAGTAAGTCGTTTACTTTTATTCTCAAGGATACGCAGACCTATGTTCTGTTATTGTGGTTGTTGTGGAAATCACACCATTTGTTAGGGTTTCGGTTGTGATTGGATGACCTCATTTTTGTGGCCATAAGACTTGGTTTCCCATCTCCTTCAAGACTCTGACTAGCTCCGCTCTGGATATTAATAGGTTCGACATGTCTGGCTGAGAGGTAACTACGAACAACCTATTGCCCTCAAGTTTACCTCGAGGTTTGGGTCAACCTTTTGCACCTTTGATTCCATCGTCTCCTGGAGGTCTTCGATAGGGTTTATCGTCTCTGGTTATCTGCTCGGTTCTTACGACCCGAGACTCCTGCCTAACGGCCAGATCTTTTACCCTTTTGATATGCTCTTGGGCCCGAGATAGTACATCTTCAGTCGTCTTTCATTGGTACTTGGTCAGTTCCTTGTACATGTCCCCATCAGGAAGGAGTCCTCTCTTAAAGGCAGAAATTGCGATTACCATGCTGCAATTAGTTATGGTAACCTTTTGCTGGTTGAAGTAGTGCACATAGCTTCAGATTGGTTCCGCCTTGTGCTGCTTGATCTCATAAAGGTCATCTGATGATTTGGGAGTGACCCTACTATTGGCGAATTGTTCTATGAACAAAATAGTCATATTAGTTAAAGATCCCACGGTTCCGGTTGGAATCGTGATCAACGAGTAGAGGGTGGCGCCCGTCAAACCGGATTTGAACCCCTTGTACATAGAGACTTCCTTGTGCTCTTTCTGGATTGCTACAGTGAACATATTTTGCCTATATTGTGCAATGTGGTTGTTCAAATCGGAAGTTCCATCATACGGCTTGATGAAAGAAAAAGTGAACTTCCTTGGCATGTCAACAAGCGTATTCTCGTCCGTGAAAGGAGTGTCTGGATAGGAGCTTAAGTCACTTCTTCTCAGAGGAGGTGTGGAACCAGGAAGATGTTCAATTATTAACTATAACGCCTTAAACTTGCTGGAGAACATTTGCTCCAGGCGTCTGGCTTTGTCAGCCTGTGGTGTGAGGTTCGCGGCCTGCTGTTCCTCTACCCCCATGGGTTCTTCCCGTGCATGACTGAGATCCTGATTTCCCTGGATCCCCGTAACTATCATACTACCTCTTTCTCTAGAATTATCGGTAGGGGGAGTCTCCAGGGTTGACATCCGGGGTACGGGAACCCTTAATCTTTGGCATGCGGCCTGGTTTGCCATTAAGGTTGAGTTGGCCTCTCTAAGGGTTTTGTTCTACAGTTCAAGTTGTTGCAGGCGTTGTGCATTCTCTTTGAGCTTTTTGGCACATGCGTCCATCTGTTGCTTCAAGGCTTGCAGCTCCGTAGCTGCAGCGTCAGTCCTAGTTGGGGTTTGGTCCCTCCTTAGTTGTTCCATCTCTTTGAGTCTTGTCTTAAGAGTTTCCAATTAAATATCATCTCTTCATTGTTGAGGTTGGTTCGTTTGAGTGTTGTGATCACGGCGTCAGCGTTGTCTCTGGCCATCGTCATGTAGTTTTGAATTTGAGCTCCCCTCCTTCAAGTGCCAAACTGTTATGGATGTTTTTGGGGGGTTCTTTGATGGCACTGCGGAAGCAAGAAGACAAAGTCAATGCGTGAAGATGAATGATATATGGTGAGAAGATGAATGATTTATGGTGAGAAGATCTAAGCAATAATGGCTGGAAGATGGTTTTTCTTTAAGGAACCGAATCAAAGAGATGGTGAAAGAACAATTGTATTACCTTCTTTGCCTAAGGTTTTTCGGATGATCTCCATAATCCCCTTAAGGTTATTATTTATATATGAAAGTCAGTCCTTATCCCTTTAGGATTAGGAGATACCATACTTATATACAAATATACATGATTTTCTCTTTATTAAATAAGAAGAAGATAAATGTCGGCTGAAAGTCGGCTAGTCTTTCGGCTTCATGAATCCTCATGATGTTTGGCTTCCTGCTTCTTACCCTTGTGATTTATGGCTAAACTTTCATACTCCATCTAAACCAAGGGGAATCCCCAAGACTCAAATTACTCACAACATTGTGCCCCTTATTGTGCAGGTTCGATCCGAAGCTGGAGAATAACATGTCCTCCTAGTTGGTTAGGAAGGAAGCTCCTAGATCGCTTGGTTATCTAAGTATTCATAAATATTCCACCTCGAATCCATTTAGCATTTGCTCTCTTGTAGCCGGAACGCCGCTGGGGCTGGACGTGATAAACGCAAGATGTCCCCGCTGCATCTTGGATCCTTGCTTCTGGTTTCTGGACTTTTGAATCTCAAACTCGTTTTTAAGAGAGAGAATCTTGGGAGCTTTTGCAAGGATCTCGGCCGTTAGTTGAGGTTACGTTAGGATTTTGAAGAAAAAGGGAGAGATTGCTACGAGATACGTGCTGCCTAATCATTACGCGCGTGGACTTGCTTTTCTCCTTCCTTCTTCAACATTTTGATTTCTTTTCTTCTTCATTCTTGCCTTTTCTCTCTATTTTCTTTCCTCTGCTTTTGAAAAGTTTCTTTTAGGATCCAGATTCAAGCCCTTTTCCGTTCGCGATTCCAGGTTAAAATCCTTTTGCTCCTTCTTCTTTTTACTTCTTTTAGGTTATGACCCAGAAGGTACTTCTAGGGTTTAGGGCTGGTTTTAGCTTTTAGGTTTCTTGATCCCCTAAGTCCTAGATCTCAAATTGAGACTTCTCAGGTCAACAATGTCTAGCTCTGAAGAGTTTTCCCATAAGGTCTCGTTGTCACCAGGGGCCAAGGTTAGGAGGAGGCTGTTGATCAGGATAAGTCCTTCCACTGATGCCGAAGGATATTCAGAGGACATGGAGATCCACGATGTTACCCCCATACCTCTTTGTTCCACTGCAGGCCAAGAAGGATGAGAAGGTTTCGGAGTGCCCTGGAGACGAGATAGCGATGTACGAGGGCTATTTCGAGGCTAGAATCAGAGCTAAGATACTAGCCTTGTTGATTAAATTTTCTAGGCACTTTGGCATTTGCCCCTCTCGGCTGAACCCACCTTGTTGGAGGATCCTTACTACTATCTAGGTCCTCAATGAATGTCGTTAGTTGGACCTCAGCATCAACGAGCTTCTGTACGCCTATTATTTCTCTCTTGGCTCTCCTGGTGAAGGTAGATACTACTTTCACACTAGGGCAATCGCTCCCATAGTTAACGAGCTTTATAAGAGTGAGAGAAAGGGGTTGCCTTCATCAAACATTGGGCCCAAATAATTTCCTTTTATGAAAGTTGGGTTGACGCTTGGCTTTTCTACCTTCTGGAAATTTAATTTTAGCTTTAGGATGACCTTTCTGTTTCGTGACTTTTGGCCCAGATGCTAACTTCGGTCTCTTGTGTCTTTTGCAGAAGTGTCAACGGAGAAAGTAGGAGAAGGCAAATAAGGAGTGGAAGAGGCTTTGGATATTTCGGCTGAAGAAAGGAGCATTTTATTCCCCCTGAGTTGAAGAAGCGTTGAGGTAGAGTGGCATCAGAGGTATTTTTATTTGTCGCCTCTTGAATCATTGTTAGCCTTTTTCTTTGCTAACCGTTTCTTATTTTGCAGGAAACATGGCAGGATCTGGTTTGCAGGCGTTGGACAACTTCAAGAAGGCTTAGGCGGCCACGAAGCTTAAATTGGAATCAGAGGGCAAGACTCTAGAGGTCATTGAGATTACTGAGTCTCCTTCTGGTGGAACCAAGAGGTAGGGGGTCCGGAAGGCCACGACCTCCTACAAGAAGCAGAAGAGCAGCTCCTCAAGGACTTCTTCCTCCTTTCCCAATGATCTTGATGGTGCTTTGGAGTTGCTGGAAGACTCCATCTTTCCCTTAGTCTCTGTCAGCCATCCCAACTCCAACAACGTGGGAGTTCTCGCTCATGCGCACAAGGAAATGATAAGGGTAATCGGCTTGCTACTTAAATGGCCTCTGCAGAGAAGGTTATGGCGAAAGCCTACCTCCTCAATCTAAATAAGGAGAAAGATAGGGCCGCTGTCCTGGAGAAGGATCTAAGGGAGCTGAAGGAGCTGACCCGTGGGATGGAGTCCTAGAACTAGAAGGTGGAGGAGAAGGTCCTGAAGATGACGGAGGATAGGGTGCTTATGGAGCAGGAGGTTGCCGACCTGAAGGCAAAGATGGTGGTCGTTGATGAGGAGAAAACTATGGCGGCTAGCGGTTCCATGATCGTTGGCCATTGGGAGATGGCCCACGACTAGCTCAAGGGGGATAAAGACTACTGGAATCTGGTAGAGGAGTTTGAGAGTTATAAGATAGTAGCGGCAGCGGAGGCAGAAGAACAAGGCCTCCTGACTCCTTCTTTTGAGGATGAACAAAAAATCCCTCCTGCCAAGGATAGCAACCCCCATGGTCTCGGACGCCAATTTTAAGAGGTCGCCTTCTCCAGATCCTCCTTCTGCCTAGGCTTATGTCCCATAACCAAGAACCAAGATGATCTTCCCCTTAGGGGTTTTAACTCTTTTTTGTGAAAATGATCTGCCCCTGCGTGGGCTTATTTCTGCCCCTGCCAAGAATAAGGCCAATTTTGAGGACGCCAATTTTGAGAGGTCGCCTCCTCCAGATCCTCCTGCTGCCTAGGCTTATGCCCCAGAACCAAGAACCAAGATGATCTTCCCCTTAGGGGTTTTAACTCTTTTTGTGAAAATGATCTGCCCCTGCGTGGGCTTATTTCTGCCCCTTGTGGGCTTTGTTAAAAATTTCAATGGTCTTTAAGGCTATCACTTTCGTGTGACCTTCGGGGCCTAAGAACCAATACTTTTAGCCCTTAGTTGCCTTTTCTATGAATGCTTCTATGTTTCTTTAATCTTTTCTCTTGTGATCTGCTTGAGTTAAGCCACTTGCTAGGATTTCGACATAATATTTTTCTTTGCATCTGCCTTTTGGTATTGGCCACGATAGCGTGGCCTTTGGCTTTGAGCCTCTAACTTTTGCTTTTGAGCCTTTGGCTTCTGCACCTCGAGAGTAATTGCTTAGTGTTTTACTTTTTCAAATCTTCTCCCTTTTGGCGTCTGGATTGCATTTGGTCGACCTCTGGCTCTTGGCCTTTGGCTTTTTGCTATGTTCTCGAAGAACTTCTAGTTTTGGGGTTGGAATATAAAATTTTCCATTAACTATTTTGACCCCACTCCTTGTCCTTGGACAATACTCAAGGTTTTGTCTGCATTCTACCCCCACTTAGATGGCCACTATCAAAGAGTTTTGGCATTCTACTTCCTGCAGTGAAGCCACTATCAGTCTTATTGATTTTGCTAGCCCGAATCTTCCCCACAAAGAGATACATGGCCAGACTTTTCTGCTTCCCATGTCTGGGTAAGCAGATTTTAAATGATGCTCCATGCTCAGGCCACAACTCTTTTGCTTTTCTTATGGCCTGGTAAGCATGGGTAAGTAGCGGTTCTCCATCTTGGGGCTTAGAGAGAAGGGGCGGTGTGGTGAGGTACTCTTTGAGCTTGACCAGTGCGTCTTCCAATTTTTGGTCCCACACAAATTTCTCTGTGAACTTGAGGGCCTCAAAGAATGTGTGAGACTTATCTGACAGCCAGGATATAAACATGCTCAGAGCTACCACCTGTCCGGTCATTTTTTGCACGTCTCGTGGAGTCTTAGGTGAGGGGATTGCATGAATCACCATGATTTGTTCTGGATTTGCCTCAGTCCCTCTGTATGTGACTATATAACCCATAAATTTCCCAGAGCTCACTCCAAATGAGCACTTCGAGGGATTGAGCTTCATGTCGTATTTATTTAGCATGGAGAAAGCCAGCTGTAGGTGGACTATGTGATCTTCTGCCTTTAGAGATTTGTATGTTGTTTATGTAGACTTTCATGGTTTGGCCAATTTGATCCGCAAACATCATGTTGACCAATCTCTGTTAGGTGGATCATGCATTTTTTGGCCCAAAGGGCATTACTTTGTAGCAATAAGTTCCTTGTGAGGTCATGAAGGAGGTGTTTTCCTGGTCGTCTGGGTGCACGAGAATCTGGTTGTACCCGGAGAATGTGTCCATGAAACTCATCAGCTGATGCTCTGCCATTGCGTCCACCAGCTAATCTATGTGAGGCAAGGGGAAGGGATCTTTCAGGCGGGATTTGTTAAGATCTGTAAAGTCAATGCAGATCCTCCACTTGTCGTTCTTCTTGCAGACCGCAACGACATTTTCCAGCCAATTTGGATAGTGAACCTCCCTGATAAACCCGGCCGCAAGCAGGTTTTTCACCTCATCATTGATGATAGTGTCCCACTCTGGTGCAAACTTTCTCCTTTTCTGCTTGACCGCAGGTTATTTTGGATCTACTTGCAGTTTGTGGACTATGACTTTCGGCTCTATACCTGGCATATCAACATGGGACCACACAAAGAATCGACATTTGACCTTAGAAAGTCGATTAGCCTTTGGCGTCTGCCTTCCTTCAGCCATTATCCCACTCTGAGGTTCTTCCTCGGCTCTCCGAGTATTAGGGTACCTCATCCAATCGCTCCACTTTCGACTCCTCAGTATGCCTTGCGGGAAGTTGTTTCTGTGATTGCTACAAGTGGGTTGTTTTTCCCTTAAGGGTAGTCTGGTAACACGACCGGGCATTCTCCTAGTCACCGTAGATCTCTCTGATTCTCCAAGGCGTTGGGAACTTCATCACTTGATGCAAAGTTGAAGGCACTGCTCTCATATCATGTATCTAGGGTCTCCCTGTTGGCAGTAATCAAGGTTATGGGAATTCCCTAGACTTAGATGGAGTACAACAATAAGACCAAAAAGTAGGGGAATGCCCAGAAGCAGGAAGCCAGACGACGTCCCATAGCCGGAAGCCGGAAGCCGGAAGTCATACGACCAAGCATAGCCGGAAGCCAGCCGACCACCGCCTCTCCCTTATTTTCTTATTTAAATTAATAGATAATAACATGTATTCTAGATAAAGATGCATATATTCTACATATTATCATGATATATCCAATTCTTGGAGGGATAATCATGAAACTCATGTATAAATACCAAGCTCAAAGGGAAAACGTGTACGCACGAAAACCCTAAGCTAAAAATCAATACACAAGCAATTCTTTGTCATCTTTGATCTTCGATCTTAGTGTATCCTTGCTGGTTCTCCAATGGCTGGCTACTGACGAAGATGCCGAAGGGCCCCAGGTCTCTAAGATAGAAGAAGAAGAAACCTGGATGACACTCATTACGTCCTACCTAAGAGATGATGTCATGCCCAACTTGAGGAGTGAATGCTAAAAGATCAAAAGGCTAGCATCCCGCTACTGTCTGAACCACGGAAAACTCTATAGAAGATCCTTCTCGGGTCCATACCTCAAGTGCATAAAGCCGGAGGAAGCAGATCTAGTCCTCAAGGAGCTGTATGAGGGCGAATGCGGATCCCACTCTAGCGGAAGAAGCTTGGTGCTAAGAGCCAAGAGGGCAGGCTACTATTGGCCTACAATTGTCGAAGACACCCTCCAGATGGCCAAGTACTGTGACAAGTGCCAGAGGCACGCCCAAGTATCCAAGCTGCCCCCGGAAAACCTCAACTCCGTAAGCTCTCCATGGCCGTTCATGAAGTGGGGAATTGACATCGTGGGAAAATTCCAGACAGCTCGTGGGCAGCTGGAGTACCTTTTGGTAGTCATAGACTACTTCTCCAAGTGGGTGGAGGCAGAAGCCTTAAGCAAGATTACAGATGTCCAAATCAAGAGGTTCCTCTGGTAGAACGTGGTAAAAAATTCAGAACGACTCAAGAGATAGTTACAGACAATGGTCTGCAATTCACAAGGAAAACTTCTAAAATTTTTGCGAAGATTGGGGCATAAAGTTGAGTTTCGCAACTCCAAGACATTCGCAATCCAATGGATAGGCGAATCCACCAACAAGACGGTAGTCAACCTTCTGAAAAAGAGGTTGGACGACGGAAAATGGAACTAGGTCGTAGAGCTTCCAGCTACCCTATGGGCATGTCGAACCAGCATCAAGACTTCAACTGACGAAACATTTTTCTCTCTTGTCTACGGAACAGAGGCAGTGTCCCCCGCCAAAGTCAGTGTCCCCAAAGCCAAGTCAGAGCTCCTAACCCCAAGAGACAATGAAGAGTTGATGGCTTTGTCCCTGGATCTCCCTGACGAAAAAAGGGAAGCCACAAGAATCCGAAACTGGATGTACCAACAAGAAGTAGCTCGCAATTACAACAAGAAGGTACAAACCTAGATTTTCCAACAAGGAGAATGGGTGCTGCACCGAGTCTTTGAGAATACCTGGGACAAGGCCGCGGGAAAGTTGGCGCCTGGCTGGGAATGACCATACAAAATCGTGGAAGTCAAAGGAGCAGGGACATACAAGTTACAAGACAGGTACGAAAATGTACAACCAAATAGCTGGAATGCGTTACACCTAAAGTCTTACTTCTTCTAGAACAACGCCCCTGACACGGACGACCATACCCCAGATACGTTTTCTGTTTTGGATTTTCAAACTTTTTACATCTTTTTATGTAATCATGATACGTCTGAGGACGGATACCCATCAATAAAACAATTGCTTTCTCACGAGAAAATACAGTCAAAGAGCAAGGGGCAAATAAGTTGAATGACTACTCCTCAATAAAGGAGTAACATAAGCAACGTACCCTTCCAAAGCAAAAGCGAAAAGCTCAAAAACAAAAAAAAGAGAAAGAAACTCTACTTGAACAAGGGAAAACACCCGAAAGAAAGCAAGAGAAAAAATGCTTATTCTGCTTAACAGAGAGTGGCTAACCGGAAAGCAGAGTACTGAGCAGAAAGCAAAAACAAGCTTAACCTTATTTACCATGCCGCAGTAAATGCAAAAGCTATGCGGTCTGAGCACAGGAGCATCACCCATAACTACTTACCCATACGTGGGAGGTAAAAGAAAAGTCTGGCAATTGGACCCCTTTGCGAGGGAGGTTCATACCAGCAAAACCAATAAGACTGAGGGTGGCTTCACTGCAGGAAGCAGAGTACAACAAAGCAAACTCAGCTATTTCCGGATAGCTGAATGCCAAAAATCCAGAAGATACCTCCGGGTATAAAAAGGCCAAAAAACGCAAGCTAATTGTTACTCCCGGGTAACAGAATGCCAACAAGCAAGAAGATACCTCCGGGTATCAAGCGGCTAAAAACGCGTCTGGGGAACCTAAAAATTTTCTAAGGACAAAAAGTAGAACTCCCTAAAAAAAAAAGAGATAAAGAGATTATCCCAATTCGAAACTCAAAGAACTCTCGCAAGACACGGCAAAGACTAGAGGCCAATAAGCCATAAGTTAAATAGCCGAAATATCAATAAGAGGCTAAAAGCCCAAAGCTAGATGCTTGTCGACCAAGGCAAAGAGGCTAAAAGCCTAGACCTAGAAGCCAGTCGACCAAGGCAAAGAGGCTAAAAGCCCAAAGCTAGAAGCTAGCCGACCAAGGAAAAGAGGCTAAAAGCCCAAAGCTAGAAGCCAGGCGACCAAGGCAAAGAGGCTAAAAGCTCAAAGCTAGAAGCCAACCGACCAAGGCAAAGAGGCTAAAAGCCCAAAGCTATAAGCCAGGTGACCAAGGCAAAGAGGCTAAAAGCTCATAGCCAGAAGCCAGCTGGTTAAAGCAAAGGCCAGAGGCCAATAGCCAGAAGCCACGCGGCCAAGGTGCTAATGATAAGAAGCCCACCCAGGCATCATCTCTGAATCTAAGTCAAAAGCTCGCTAAGGCGAAAAGACAACAGAGAGCTAAAAGAGATATTCATAAAAAGCAACTAAAGGCCAGAAGATAAGTTTTAAAGCCCCGAAGGGCAAAAAGGAAACAAGGTCAAGAAGTCCAACCAAGAGTTAAGGCCACGAAGGCCATAAAAGCCATTACAAAGCCCATAAGGGGCAAGAGTAAGCCCACGTTGGAGCACGCCCTCAACAAAAAAAATCCCACAAGGGGAGACCAACCTGTTTCTTGAATCTGGGTATGGAGGCTAGGCAGCTGGAAGATCAGGAGAGGCAGACTTCTCGACATTTGGCTCAAAGGCAGCTGGAGTAGTAAAAGCCAAGGCAGGAGGAATTTCTGGTTCATCTTCAAAGGTGGGAGCTTCGAGGCCATTTTCCTCTGCCTTCGCGATCGCCACCTGCTTGTAATTCTCGAACTCCTCCTGCAAGTTCCAAGACATGGCCTCACCCTTGAGGTAGTCCCGAAAAATTTCCCAGCGCCCCATGATCCTGGCACCATTGACGGCCATGGACATCTCATCCGTAAAGTTGGCCACTCGGGCGTCCAGGTTGCCCAGCTCCTCTTCCAGCTTCACCTTCTCCTTAGTCAAGCTGAGGACCTTCTCTGCCGCCTTCTCCTTGTCTTACTCCAGCCCCTAGAGCAGATCCTTCATCTCCTTCAGCTCCTTCTCCAAGCCAACAGACATGTCTTTCTCCGCCCTCAGCTTGGCAAGGAAATCCTCCACCTGAGCCTTCCCTGCAGCTATCACCTCAGTGGTGACCTAATCCTTGGCGTGGAAGAGAGAAGTCGCAAGCTGAGCAACAAAAAGAAAGAAGGTTAGCCAAAGTAAAGGGAGATAGCCAAATCGCGGCAAGAAGCCTAAGGCAGGCTAATTACCTTGATCAGCCCCTTTTGGACCTGGTCGAAGATGCCCTGATCACCAGAGCTAGGAGGGTCAGAAGGAAGAGCAGGGAAGACTCATCCCTGCAAGTGCTCCAGGGCGCCATCCAAATCGTCGATAGAGGAGAAAGGCTGCTTGGCTGGAGGACCCCTCTGCTTCTTGCTAGAGGTGGTAGCCTTCTGGGTCGCTTTCCTCTTGGAACTAGTCAAAGGAAACTCCGAGATCTCCACCACCTCCGGAGCCTTGCTCCGAGACGCCAACTTGGTCTTTCTTGCCACTTGAGCCCTCTTGAAGTCCTCCAGCGCCTTAGATCCAGATCCTGACATGTTTCCTACAAGATGATAAAAGATCAATCAAGAAACCAGCCGGAAGTAAATAAACAAAGGAAGCAAGAAATAAGGAGCCAACCTCTTATGCTACTCTGGCTCAACGCTTCTTCACTCAAAAGGAATGGGATGCTCCTTTCCTCACCAGGGATCTCCAAAATTTCTTCCGCCTTCTCCTTGCCCGCCTCCGACTTCTCTGTAGATGCTTCTGCAAAGGCAAAGGATTAAAAGGGTTAATAACCAAACTAGAAGCGGCAAAAACAAAAACATCCTAAGCCTACCAGTGAATCTCCAAAGAGTAGAGAACCCAAGAGAAGTCCTGACTCTCATAAAAACAAACTTCTGGGCCTAGTGCTTCGTGAAGCCGCCCCTTTCCTTTCCTCCCTCTCTAGCTCCAACACCAAGGGAGCACCAACACGAGGCTGGAAGTAATATCTACCTTCACCCGGAAGAACGTGGGGGAAGTAATAGGAGTAAAGGAGCTCATCAATGCCGAGAACTAACCAATGGAACTCGTTAAGGACCTGGACGGCAGTGAGAATCCTCCAAGACGGCGGGTTCAGCTGGGAAGGACACATATTGAAGTGCTCCAAGACCTTCCTCACCAGGTCAAGCATTGTACCCCTGACTCCAGCCTCGAAATAGCCTTCATACATGGCTATTTCGTCTCCTGGGCACTCAGAAGCCCTTCCACCCTTCCCAGGAAACCTCAAGTGAACGTCTGCCCAAATGGAGTACTTCTGCCTCAACTCCTCCAAAAGCTCATAGTTCACATTTGAGAAAGGGCCAACCTTCATAAGCTCCGTACCCGCGGTGGAGTGCAACGACAGCGGGCTAGCCTCAGGGATCTCTGTGTCCTCGGAAGACCCCTCAGCCTCAGGAGACGGTCTAGTCCTGATCAAACACCTCCTACGAACACGGGCCCCAACAGAGGATGAGGCCACCAGAGAAAATTCATCGACGGAGCTGGTCATGTCTAGGTTCAAGAAAAGTTCCGACCTTGGATCTAAAGGTTGATCTGGGCAAGAAAGACCTAAAACCTAAGGCTAAACTGAAATCCTAAAGAACAACTCCTAGAATCTACCCTAAAAGAGGCGAAAAGAAGAAGGAAGAAGACGATCTAACCTTAGAATCGTGGATCGAAAGCTTTAAAAGGGATTCTGGGAGCAAGATTTTTAGTAAGAAAAGGAAGAAGATGAAGCAAGAATTCCAGTAAAAGAAAGAAGATTAATCAAAAAGGCCAAAGAAGAAGGAAGGAAAGGTTTAAAAGAAAGAGGAGAAATCAAAACGAGCCGCACGCGTCTATAAGATCTTCAAATCTTCGTAAATCTTCGCTAACGGCTATAAGATCTTCTCTTCACCAACTCAAACAGCTGGGATTTTTCAAACAAAATAATCCTCCTTGAAAGCTGCAAACAGTTCACGAGAGTTCAGAGTTCAAAGCCCTAAGGCCAGACGACAAAGAGCCAGATGCAACCTCCTGTCGCAGCAATGCTCATTATCTGATACAACTTGAACCAAAAGCAAGCATACGCTTACGGAAAGAAGAGGCGCAAGTCAGAGCTAAAAAGACCAAGCGACCACTGGCTTCTTGCCTAACCCACCTGGAAGACAAGTTATTCCACAGCTTCGGGTCGAACCTGCACAATAAGGGGCAAACTGTTGGGAGTAATTTAGCTCATGGGAATTCCCCAGACTTAGATGAAGTACAGCAGTAAGACCTCAAAGCAGGGGAATGCCCAGAAGCAGGAAGCCAGACGACGTCCCATAGCCGGAAGCCGAAAGTTAGACGACCAAGCATAAGCCGGAAGCCGGAAGCCAGCCGACCACCGCCTCTCCCTTATTTTTGTTATTTAAATTAATAGATAATGACATGTATTCTAGATAAAGATGCATATATTCTACAGATAATCATGATGTATCCAATTCTTGGAGGGATAATCATGAAACTCATGTATAAATACCAAGCTTNAGCTCAAAGAAAAAACGTGTACGCACGAAAACCTTAAGCCAACAATCAATACACAAGCAATTCTTTGCCATCTTTGATCTTCGAGCTTAGCACAAACGTTCCAAAACCTTTACTAAATATTCATTGACCTCCAGCTTTCGTAGTGCTACAAAGAAAACTAAAATCACCCATAACACTCCCCATGATCATGTTATAGGTAGAAGGGTAGTCTATGACAGAGAATATGGTGGAGAGACTCATCCCTCTGGCTTAGACAGGGAGTGTTATCGCTTCGGCGGTCTATTTGACCTCACAACTGAAGCCAACAAGTGGTGTTTCCTTCCTGTTAGGGTCTCCTAGGTTTAACCCATAAGTCCTCGTATGCCCCTAAGAAGAGGGTATTTATGGAACTTCCATTGTCGATGATACTCTCTTCACCAGCCAATTCGCCACTAATAGAGAAACAACCAAGGCATCATGGTGTGGTGTCAGAACCTTCTCATGCTCCTCAGTTGTGATGATGATGGCTTCCTGGTTATAGCTTTGTCGTTTCACCTCCAGAACACCTTTTTGGTTTGTCGCGGCTCTCGTGCTTTTCTTGGCGGCGGGATGGGTGATACCGCTTATCTCTGATCCTCCTGATATGACGTTGATCACTCGATCGTGTCTAGGAGGAGAGCCTAGGGCTTGACGTCCTGCCGAAATATCTTCTTTTTGGTTTCTTAGCAGCTCCTTGGTCTTGTTGGAGACGAATTCTCGCAGATATCCCTTCTTGAGTAACTCATTTACTTCTATTATCACGAATACAGAGTCCTCTGTTATGTGACCGTGGTCGTTAATCACACAATTTGTTAGGGTTTCGGTTGTGATTGTGTGACCTCATCTTTTGCGGCCATTGGACGTGGTTTCCTATCTCCTTCAAGACTCCCACTAGCTCAACTCGGGATATTCATAAATTTGATATGTCTTGCCAAGAGGTAACTTCGGAGAACCTGTTGCCCTTCGGCCTACCAAGAGGTCTGGATCCACCTTTTTCACCTTTGATTCCATCTTATCTTTGAGGTCTTCGATAGGGTTTATCATCTCTGATTGTCTTCACGGTTCTTACAACCCAAGACTCCTACCTAGAGGCAAGATCTTCTTCCTATTTGATATGCGTTTGGGCTTGAAATAGTACTTCTTCCATCATCTTGCATTGGAGGTTGGTCAGTTCTTTGGACAGGTCCCCATCAGGAAGGAGTCCTCTCTTAAAGGCAGACATTGTGGTTACCACGCTACAATTGGGTATGTTAACCTTTTGATGGTTGAAGTGGTCATGTAGCTTCGAAGTAGTTTCGCCTTGTGCTGCTTGATCTCATAGAAGTCATGTGATGATATGGGGGTCACCCTTTGCGTGGGCCAAGTTTAATATTTTTAAAACCTAAGCCCTAGCAAGAGAACGGGGTCAATGGTAGTACTTTAGAGTCATCCAAGTATTTAGAGGCTAGACTAGTAGAATCTAAACAAAGAGAATGCACTAAGAGTCCTAGTCTAGGTGGAAATTTAGTAGGGGATTGTCACGGGTCTCCACTAAATCTAATGGTTATCAAGGCTAAACATGGTGAAGGTGCATAGAAGAAATCAATAAATAAACTAGCAAGAAAGTAAAGCAAGAAATGCGTAAACCTGGATTTAATCAAATAAAAGATAGAATCTTAAGACAATGGTTATGGGTTCGGGTACAATCTAGAGATCTGATGGACTTTGGTAAGGCTTTCGTAGAGGATTGAAGTTATTCCTAGACCAAGGATCCCCTTATTATCGATCAACCCACTCCCGTGACGGAGATCTATTCACCTCTACACATTATAAGACCTCAACTCTTGTTTGTTGCCTATCTAAACATGTATGTGATAGAATATCTCAAGCCCTTCTAGCCATTTAACACCTTGGTGTCCCATCGGGCAACCTACTCTCATAGCTCCAGGTGAAAAATATAGATCTAGTTCTCTCAACCATTTCATTGAACACTTTCTAGGAGTCAATGAGCAAGCAAATGGTTTTGAAGAACTAAAGTAGATCTAGTAAGAATCTTTGCCAAAATCTAGCCTAATCATACATCACAACCCTAGATCTATGCCTAGTCTACCATATCTCAAGATCCAAGAAGGATCTACTCACTAAGAGTCATGGAAATCCAAAGATAAGAGTTGGGTCTTTGAACTCCAATGGTCTTAGAAGAATAGATCTAGAGAAAGAGATGAAGAGGAAAAGATCCAAATTACTCAAGAAAAATAAAGAGTTATTAGAAAGTCTTAAATCTCAAAATGAAAGAAAATATAAGTGTTCATAAGAATAGAGAAGCATATGTTATGTTCTTGGTACATAAGGGGGCTATATATACTAAGGGAAGGAGTGAGGAAGCCCTAAAAAAGGGTTTTATCTCGTCAAAGTTGTCTGCCATTTTTAGGCATCGATTTTGTCGTGACCATTTTTGACCCCAAAAGTTAGCCCCCCATTTTGCAAGAATCGTTGGAATGTTCTTGCTAACTTTAAAGCACGTTAGGTAAGTTAGGTGGGATCGATGGCTAAACAGTCTGAGGATTAATAGTAAGTTACCCTTTCTATATATACGAGGAGTAACTTTCCAAATATTTTACTTGATCATTTTCACAAGAAAAAATTCTTTAAGGTAAAAACTCCTTATCCTTTTCATCTCTCTCTCCTCTTTTGTGATATGGCTTCGAATGCTCGAATTTTCGCAAACGCTTTATCGTCGATTTTCAACCCCGAAAGCCTACGAGTTCGGGAAGATGAAGTTGTACAGAAAATCGAATTCTTGCCGAAATCGATCGATCCCGAGAAAGTGTGGGAGTATAGGCATGTTCGTGTGGTATCAAAGCTCCACTGCCCAACTCATGGCGTCCGTCGAGACCGACCTTCAAAAAGGACGCAAGTAGGCCGAGCGGGTACGAGAATCTTTCATCGCCGTCATCCGGGATTTCTACCGAGCTCCAAGGAAGGTGGAGTTTCGTATGCCGAACGTCGGAGAGGGAGGGGTCTCCTAGAAACAACGCGCTTATGGTAATTGGGGCGACGTTGCCAAGGACAGGAAGGGGTCATCTAAGGAGCATGGTACCACGATCTCCTCGGCGGAGACAGAAGCAGTCCGAGTCAACCTTCGCTGCCGCTTTCTGGAGAAGGGTCAGACTTGGATGCCTTCCTTGCTTCTTTTGATACCTCGTCGCATCAATCCGTGGTTGATGCGAGATTCATCAGGTCGGGGTAGTACGCAGAGGCCTCGCGTTTGTGCATGGTGGTTAGTTTTCGAGCATACGGCATGATTTCGTTCACTCATATGATATCGCCCCTAACCTTTTAAAGGATTCCTCCTTTGCAGGGTCTCCACGTGAAGGACGAGGCCCTTAGGGCGAGCAGCTTGGAGACGCAGATGGCTCGATTCAAGGCTGAGAGACTCGAAGAAGAGAATCCCATATTAAAAGGGAGGTCGAAGCAGCTTCTCTTCGTGAGAAGGAGTTAGCGCGGAATCAAGCGTCGTAGGTTCGTCGCGCGTATAGATGCAGAAAACGTAAGGTTGCCTCGGTTTTGGCTGAACGTTTAGTTCAGTTTGCGGTGGACTTTGACCCTTACAATTACACGCAACAATCCTTTGGTGAGTACCGCGAGTGTCGTTGTTCGGTGGGTGCTTTGTGGCGCACCCATCATTTCGACTACTCCTACAGATTTGAGATGGACAAAATGTAGGGTCACGTGAAGAAGTGCAAGGACGTTGAGTCTTCGATCTCTTCAATCCAAGAGAGGGTTTGGGGTCATTGGGCCCTATTCCCGTTTCTCCCGATTCGGAAGAAGTTGGGGATACCGCTCGAGGCGAAGAAGATGTGGTGGATAAGACTTCATACCCGTTTAACGTTGGCAGTTTTTCGATATATGGTTAGTTCGAATATGATTCGTGAATAAGAGATGTTTGTATGTAGAGGGAGTGTGTTCCCTATTTTAAGTCGTGTTCTTGTTATGGCCAAGTGTGGCAACTTTCGATTTGATAATGAATGAGTATCCATTCTTTGAAGACAGATTATGAGTTGTCGTCTCATATCCATTCTTTGAATGATCGTTATATTCGTTGTTTGTTTCGAGTGCAAGTTTTCGAGAGACTTAGTCTTTCGGATTCTTATATATATGAATATAGACGAAGAGATAAATTTTGGGATCTCGTATCGGTTAGATACTATGTCTTAAGGTGTTTGAGACCAGTGTGTTGGGTTTAGGGCAAGACCTAGGTTTACTCTCAGTTTTAGGGCGTGCAGTGACTAACTTTGGCTTACGTTTTCCCGTTTTTGATTTCGACCTGGTTCCGTCTTGATATTGATTTTTGCAATAAGTTCTCGGCTTATATGACTTGCATCAATCGGGAATTGAGTATCTCTCCAAAGACAATTTCAAAGTCGTTTGGAACTGCTGACCAAAATTTTAGATTACTTTTATAGCGCGCTATTATCCTAGTCGGATGTATGAGAACCCATTCTTCGTAAAGAGCGGGGTAAGGTGAGTGATTAGTTCGTCCATCGGGGCCTATCGACGGGTGCGAAATTGGGACAAGTACTTGTCCTTTTCCCGGTAGGGGTTTGATAGTCTTGCAACTATTTTAGGAAGTTTTAGATCGAGTTCGGAATTGTGCTTCTCGGAAATACGCTACGTCTCGCTTTTTCAGAAAGTTTTTCTGTTCTGTGGTAGAATGTGTTGATGAACACGTTATAATCAAGATTTGTTACGAGACATTCTCTCGTATGATTTCTGTTTGTGGGTTATACAAAAAAATAAAAAGCAAAAATTTATTGCCGAAATGTATCAAAAAGTGTTGAGTACAAAGTGTGGGAGTATACGAGTATACGTACACCCACTCCCTCCCTTTTTTAGAGAGGGGGATGGATGAACTCCTTTTGCGAATAGCTGCCTACGTACCTCTTTCAAGGATTAAATTGTCTCGTAGTTCAGTTTGTTGTCGTGAATTATTGATCGCTTGGCAGAGTTGCGTCGGTTGTTTCAGTCTTGATGACTACAACTGGGTCGATGATTTCCTCTGGTGTCGAGGGCATTGCTTTGTCCACAATGTTGGGCTCGGAAGTTTGCTTGTTGCCTTGGGACTGAGTTGTTTCTGGAGTTGACAATTATGGAGCGTTTTTTTCCAAAGTGTCTTCGGCTGACGGTCGAGTTGTCTTCATTCGTTTGGGTTTGGCCATGGGCGGCATTGCGACTTCTCTTAGCTTATGCTCGGCTAGGAAGCAGAGTCGTGACTGTTTTTGGCATCCCTAAATTGTGGCGATTCCATAGGGAGTCGGGAATTTAATCCCCAACTGGTAGGTCGATGGGACTGCCTTCCTGGACTTTATCCATGGTGTTCCCATGATCATGTTATAGATGGCAGGATGGTCGACGACCGCAAAACTAACAACTTTTGTTATCTCCTTGGCCATCATCGGAACCTTGATCGATTTGAGAGTCATTGACGTCATTCTTGAGAAACTCGTGAGTGATTTCGGTGCGGGTGTGACCTCGGATAAGTTGATGTTCATCCTATTGAGGGTATCGAGGAAGATGATATCGACGGTACTTCCTGTGTCGATGAGAACCCTGGAGACTTCGAGATCTTTTATGACAAGGTTGATCACGAGAAGATAGTTATGGGGTTTTTTCGATTCTGACAGTTTCGTATTCCTCGATAATGATGGTGTCATTTGCGGTGTCGCTTGCGGTGTCGAGTGGCGTAGACCTATTTGCGCTTGACTCAGCCTTTCGGTGATATGCTTTTATCGATGAGACGGTGTTGCGAAAGTATTGCGACCCTCCAATGATAATATTCACTCTGCGACGATTGGAGTCGTTGCCTTTGTCGTCAGGTCTCCTTCCGTGTTTTCCATCCGCTTGAGTTCCTTCAGTCATGGCGTCTCCTGGGGGTCCCTTATCGGTTCTGGGTTGGCGGTCTGTATCGCGTATGAGGGACTTTACGCATGTTATGTCTGAGATTTCCCTTGCGAGCAGTTTTGTTGTTAGCCTTGCTCTGAGAACCTTGTAGTTTGCAGTGGAGTGACCTTTTGTTTGGTGAAACTCGCAAAAGGTGTTATCATTGTACGACGTGTTCTGCGTTAAGGTGTTCTCCGACGTCCTACCTTGTTCGGATGGTGAATTGACAGCGTAGTTATGTGCCCCTCGGACATCTTCTCCATTGTGATGGACATACTTGTCGTTACGAGGGATCTTCTTTTTCATTTTCTATTCGGAGGTTAAGTCTTTTGAGGATGCCTTCGCAAGTTTTTCTTTTTGCGATAGAACTTTCATTTCTTCTTCGATGATGATGAAGTCTATAGCCTTATGAAGCGTATCCTGAATAGTGTGTGGTTTTTCGAAAGCTATCCACTTCGTGAACTTCGACTTGTACCAGAGGGTTTTTCTGAGCGCGTCTACGGCCACCTTGTCGCTGATCCCACTGACTCTCGACATTACTATCTTGAACCTGTTCATTAAATATCAGAGAGATTCGTCTTCTCTTTGAGACAAGCTCCATAGATCAACGTCGGAAGTTTCTCTATCCATAAAAATAGAGTATTATTTGAGAAATTCCGAGGAAAGTTGACGGAAACTTCCGATGGAATTTCATTTTAGACGGGAAAACCATTCGAGGGCCGCTCCTAGGAGATGTTCGACGAAAAGGTGGCAGAAGCCAGCGTCTTTTTTGTCTTCCTTGAGTTTGGATCTCGCCATCGCGATTTGGAAAGTCTGCAGGTGAGCTTTTAGATCGGAGGTTCCGTCATACATTAGGACTTTCACCTTCTCGGGATCCGAGATTCTGGTGTTGCTTATGCGAGCAGTGAATGGAATTTTTTGAGATTCTTCGAGGAGCCTATCGATCTCTGGCGCGACACTGGTCGCGTGGTGGATCTACGATTTTACCGCTTTAACCTCTGCCGATGTTTTCGCGACGTAGTCGCAGAGATTGCGAATCTCGTCGAGATCGTCGCTGGTATATTTTGGAGACGATCGGCGTGTACTGCGAGTTGCTTTGATCTGCTTCTCGTCATGTTTCTCTTACTATACCCAGAAAATATTTTCTTCTTCTTTTGTCATGGGTTCGTTGAGCTGAGAGTCTTTCCGTGTTGCGCGACCCTTGACCCTTCTTGGGTGTATGTCAGAGTCTTTGTCCGTGGAATCAGATTGATTACTGAAGTCCAGATCGATTCGCTCGACTTCATTTTCCTCTATTTCTTTCCTTGTCAACTTTATTTCGCGTCGTGACAAGGGTGATTGCATCGAGGTTTTGTCCCGATGGATTTTCTTGCGCATTCTGGAGTAAGCCAAGCGGAGTGGTAAATTCGAGTCTTCTTCCGTGAAGTCTTTTAGCTCCGTGCGGAAGAATAGCTATAGTCCTCGCGGTTAGGTTTTCAACTTATTTAGTGAGAGAGATAGTTAGTTTATCTTGTTTGGCCGACTTCTTTTCGAGAGTTGAGAAATTCTTTTTGATCTCCTCGAACGCCGCGGTGTTTGCGTCAGCGTTGACCGCGGTGTTGTTCGTCACCGGAGTTTTTTCAGGGTCATTATTGGCATTGTCGCCATCACGAGCTGGTTGATTATTTTGGTCATCTGTAGTCATATCTGATCTAGCGTTTTGCGGTTGCGAGTTTGATTGATCTGTACCCTGTACGAATAGTTCCCCTCCTTTAGCATCAAACTATGGGAACCAAAATTTGCACTGTCGAATTTTGTAATCGAATGAAAGCCAAGAAACCCTTACTTTCATTGAGGTCCCGGATTTCTACTAAGCCAAACAATGACAGATCAAAATACGAAAGTACAGATGATCGAAATTCACACTGTCGATATTTGTATTCGGAGGAAAGTCAGGAAACCCTAACTTTCCTTGAGGTCCCAGATATCTGCTAAACCAAAAATGACAGATTTAAAAGTACGAATCAGCATTTAGCGTTACAACAAGTGGTAAGCCGTGGCCGCGAGAGCTGTCGGCGAGTATCCTAGTTCTAACAGCATAAGAATTATAAACCTAATTGAGACGCAGCTTGCTAGCAAAAAACGAAAATAAACCTAAAGCTCTAAGTATCAGTTTTGAAGAAATTTTTGTCTCCCCCTTCTCGTTCTCCTTAGCCCCTCTTTTATATGCCTTCGTAGGTTAAATCTCTTTCCTTTTTCGCCCTAGATTTGTGCATATCCTTCCACGGAAATATTCCATTTTTTGGGAGTATTCTCTATCTTTACTAGTTTTCCATATTTATCTTCAAATTTTGACTTTATCGTATTTTCTTTTTATCTTTCGTGAAACTCGGGTAGATCGTTGATGCAATTGGGCCCATTCTCGTTCTGAAATCGTAAGTGGACTTTTGTCCCGTTTTGGGTCTTCGAGGGCCGTTTAGCGACAAAGTGATCTTTACGATTTCTTTAGGAGAGATCGTTCTTCGTACGATTATGCGGTGACTATTTTACGAAATGTAAGACCGATCATATGGTTAAGACAATGTCGGTTGTTGAGTTTACCGTTATCGCTTTATACGATCGATTCGAAGTTTTTACGAAAAGTACAAGTCTTTACGAGTATTGCCGCGAAACTTCAACGGAGATTCAAATCGAGACGAAACAAGAAACGCATGAACCGGGATTCGAAAGAGAAGACGATCGGGAAAGCGTGGTCTAGGCGCCTGCTGGGCGCCTTGACCGTGGGTCTGGGCGCCCCACGGTGTGGGCGCCCGTTGGGCGTCCAGACTTGTCGTTTTTTGTATCGCTCGTATTTTCGAGGCGAGGCGATTATCTGTCATTTACGGTGACTTCTTATCGCTCCGGAACTTGTTTAGTGAGGTCTCTCGGAGTTCTCGGACATTTATTTCGTTATTCTCGCGTTTAGTTTCCTGCGAGTGACAGGACTTTACGAAGCGGCCGCTTATGGATTGCTAGACGCGGAGCTTCGATATTTGGTCGAGAGGGGATTGACTAGATGGAAAAGCCTCGGAATTGATAATCCTTTCACGATTTTAATTTTCGAAGGAGAAACGATGTTTCCGTTACTCTTTTAGGCATCGATTTTGTCGTAACCGTTTTTGACCCCAACATCAATTTTGTCGAGAATCTAGTCACCCATGGGCGACTTGACTTTCGTGTCTAGTCCCCTATGGGTGACTAGATCTTGTACGTGTTTCCGAAGTGATCTGATTATCCGATGTTTACCTTGATTCCTTATCGCCCCAAAAATCGTATCTCGAGATCTTTGGGAGTTATTCGGAAGTGTTGGGCGTTGATTTCGATGTTATCGTTTTTGACCGCAACAGTTAGCCCCTAAGCTCGCAAGTTTTGGGAATAATTTTTGCGAGCGAGTGATATGTGTTTAATCAAAATCTATGGCCAAGAGTGCTTTTCCTCTCTAGAAAACTTTCTTCGATAATTTTGTTCTAGAAAATTCCACTAAGTATTGGAATGTGATAGGATTGGGGTTGCTCCTCGTAAAGGTTGCCTACGTACCCTTGTAGAAGGGATCAAGACTTTCGTAGTTCGTTCTGGATTTAAGTTCTTACGACCTGTTTTCCGGTGAGACCTTTATGGTTTAGATGTGTGTCGTGTAGAGATTGTCGAGCATATTGTCGTCGATGTCTTTTTGTATCGAACCTTTGTTGACCTCGAGACTAGGCTATATGCTTTTATATTTATGAAGTCATGGATTATCTTCTTTTATATACGTGGAGATTAGAGAAAGAATGTGAGTTGTCATCTCATTTCTAATAGTTTGCAGATCGTGATACTTGTTGCTGTGTAAGATGAGAATACCCGAAGGCTTGTGTTCAAGGAGTCTCATAAACGCGCAAATATCGACGAAGAGACATATTTTGGGATCTCGTATCGATTTGATACTATGCCTAAAGATGTTAAAGACCAGTGTGCTGGATTTAGTTTGATTTGGGGTAGAGGAAAAATACGAGTTATCGTCTCGTATTTACTCTCTTTATGGATCATTGTATGCGTTGCTCGTTCGAGATGTTAAGAAGTTTCTTAAAATTTCTTGAGCGTTTTTGATATGAATGAAGAGACATGTTTTTGGATCTCGTATCGGTTAGATATCATGCCTTGAGATGTTAGAGACCATTGTGCTGGGTTTAGGGCAAGACCTAGGTTTACTCTCGATTTTAAGGTGTGCGGTGACTAATTCCGGTTTACGTTTCCTGTTGCGATTTCAACCTTATTTCATACCGATTTAAAGTATGCGATATGTTTTCGGCATATACGACTTGTATGGTCGGAATCGAGCATCTCTCCAGAGAAAATTTTTAATTCGCCTGGAAGTGCTGACCAAAATTTTGGATTTCTTTTATTGCGCGCTATTATCCTAGTCGGATGTATGAGAGCTATCTCTATGAGATGGCCTGGTCTGTTTAGAACGTTGGGAATTTTTTGTGATCAGCAACAAACTTATCGATAGATATTACCTTTTATGAGTTTTCGCGAAGGATATGTGTTTAAGGAGGTGTTTAGTGCATATGACTGTTTAGTCTTCCTAGATGGTGTTCTTATCGAGGAAGGTCTTCTGTCGAAAAACGGTTCTTCGGGCGTCTGCGACGTCTTGCGATGCCGAAGATTGGTTTTTCTTCGTATGCCGAATTTCGTTCTTGAAATGTTCGCGGGCTTGAGGATGTATGGTGTCGCAAAGTTTTCTTTTATCCTTACGGCAGAGAAACATTTTGGTTTGTCTGCGGAAGTCCACAGCCAAAACTGTTGTTTTTTTTTTAAGTTAAATTATTTGAGTTGTTAGCGACTAATATAGACCAAGGGGTCCGGTAAATTTTTCCCTTGGAATGAGCGACTTCCTTCGCTGTGCTTTGCGAAGAGTCCCCCCCCCCTCTGAGATTTATTTCATGTATAGTTAAGGACGTTTTGTATTGCTTTAGGAGCTTTGTTATGTGTTTTTCCTTGTATGTTGCGTTTTATGGGTAACACATTGCGGGCTTAAAGTGAATTGTAGAACATATTGAACTTGGTCGTTTTTCGACAAGTTTAAGTTTTCTGTTAACCGTTTGGTGGTTACTACTAAGTTTTGATATTAAGAATTTATCGTATGATTTTCGATTCTGGGTTATACGATAATTATTTGCATAATCGTCACTTGGCATTTTTTTGACTAATCGTGGAAAGTCGTTTTGCCATCTAGTGATTGGATGGAGCAATGTTCCATCAAAATTTTTGGCTTAGCATGAAGGATGTGCTCAGCTGCATAGCCGAGGACATTGCTGGTCAAGGATTAGACCATGGTTCTTTCGCGTTAACATTAAGGTCATGTTAGTTTAGAATTGTCCTAAAAGGGATGCCGAATTCTGGTTCGGACTTTTATCGGAAGGCATAATTGGCCGAGGGCCGAAGAGCGTTTGTTGAGGTTGACGTGAGGTTTCCGTGTTAAGATGGTTGATGGTGTTAGAAAATGATTTTCCATTTTAATTATCAGTTATACGATGAATGTTTTATATAACGTTTCCTTTAGTCTTACGAAAATCGTTTTATTTTTGTCTGATGAAGACAAAGCCTAAGAGACGCAATAAAGAACTCGTGCAAGATGATTGCCTGCTCGGACGTAATCGAGGGAAATAAAAGGCAGAAGCCAGCGAGCCGCTAAAGAATGAGTTTTGTAAGATCGTAGTGCGAAGAGATAAAGTTTAGTTTTTTCGTTGGGAGACGAGTGATATGACTTTGTTTTTAGCTATACGTAAATTGTCCAAAACACTTCTTCGTAAAATATGTTACGTTTCTTTCTGAAAGTTTCTTCGCATAACTTGGTGTGGCAGAACAAAGGATGTTTCACGTAAGTTTTATGAGAAGGGACTTGCATAAAAGTAAACGTAGCGTGTTGTCCGCAAATTACTTGTAAAGCTCTCGAGCGAGGTCTAGGTTCTTCTCGTTCGTGTTTTCGTATCGCAAAGTCGTTTGTCATGATTCCAATCTCATTTTCCCGTAGGCTCGAAAGTAATGAATGATCAGTTTTATAAGGCATCGCATTGCCTAAATGATTTTATGTCTACTACTGCAAGAGTTTTCTTTGTCGAGAGTGTTTTCTTGATGTCGAGACCAAATTTTTGAAGTATGGGAGTATATGAGTATAGTATATAAACTTACTCCCTCCTTTTTTTTACGAAAGAAAACGGCTGAACCGAAATTTTGAAGGGTTGTGTACGTTTTTTCTTTCAAAGATTGGGTTGATCGAAAATCTAGGTCGGTTTAAAGACGACGCTAGGATTGTGACTTGGTGGGTTTCAGGTTGATGTGGGAACCGAAATTCTCACTGTCAATGTTTACGTGGTTCACGGATTCTATGTGGCCAAAAAGCGATAAGATCAGATGATGAACTCAAGAAATTAGGTTAAGGTTACGAAACTAAGCTGCGAGATAAGATCAAACAAAAAGCGTGAGTAAAACGAATATGCGAACAAATTGCGAGATTCAGGTTAACGAGATTCGTATGGTAAAATTGAGATGAATAGCGAAGTAAAGACAATACGAAACAGATTTGAAGTGAGATATGTAAAACGACAGTAAAGTAACAGGATTCGTAATGAGAAATAGTATGAACACGAAAAGAGAATTGTGGATAAAAACATGAATGGATAGGAATAACAACAGTTGAAACACACAGATAACGAAGAAAGTATAAGGGTTCTTATTCGAATTTGTGGTCTAAGCGTGCGCAACCGGTGTTAAGCCGTGGC
>OVAN01004162.1:0-21356 GCA_900406275.1 Anastatica hierochuntica
ACTTCTCTTTCTTCTTCTGTCTCTCTAGACGCGAAGGTTCAGGCTTGAATTTGAGCAGATTCGCGATCCCTTGGCTTCTAGTATGAGGCATGTTCATGCACCTGAAAGCACAAAAACAGAGACAAAAAAGAAGAGATTAAACAAAATAAAGAAAAATGCCTTAGGCANGCTATTGGTCCTTGGCAACGGTGCTAGAAAACTTGATAGCTTAGGTTTTCGCCCGAGATGATACTGCAAGCTCACAGAAGTACGTTGTGGTGGTTCGGGATTGAATCCACAAAGACCAAAGGTATCACGAAGAATGTATAATCAAACAGCGGGCTAAAGCTAAAAACAAGTTTTATAGATGATGCAAATAACAAAATCAAAAGAACAAAGAAAGCAGGCAGCAACGCCGGGGTGTAAATCAATTAAAGAAGTGTTGGACATCGGGTATTCTCAGGGAAACAATTCATTGTTGATTCAAATTTTAGACTAGGAAACAAGATTAAAACCATCTTAAACTCAAACACTAATGAAGAAATGATCTAATTATGTATTAGAAATCTCGAGACTAACTTCCGTTGACCATCGATTTGTAATCATGCATTACTAACAGGTTTGATATGTTCACAATTCACTTAAACATCAATTTCCATTGGGTTAAGAAGAATTTCTCATCTAAGATTCTTTCAGGCATTTAAACAAACACTTTCCAGGCGTTAAATTACCTAAGTTCATAAACAAACTAATCAATTCAATTTCATGCATTACGATCAATCATATATGAAGATCCGTTAGATTAAGTTCCTAATCATGCAATTCTACATCAACAAATCATGAATCCCTATGTGAGAACCCTAAACCCAACGATCAGACTACTCACTCATGGTAATTGCAAAAACACAGATCAAATTCAAGAGATACATGATTGTATTTAAGAAAAACAAGAGTAAAAGGGTTATGAAAATTTCTCAGATCGAAGTACAAAGATGCTTCTTCTCCCTAGGTTACAAAATCAATCTCTGCTCTCTAAATGTCTGTAAAAGTGCATAATGTAAGGTAAAACACGAACTCAAGTCTTTTGTTTGTAATCCAGTTCGAAATAAGTACGGTCTGGTTCTTCGTAAAATCGGTCCGCAAAACGGGACAGGGATCGATTGATCCATAGACATAGATGGTCAATCCTTGTCCAAATTTATGGGTATTTTTCCAGTTTTTCATGAACACTTCCTCCGATGCTTGAAATCCATCCAAAATATATTCTTTTCGCACATTCAAGCTCGATCCCTGTAAAAAAACAAAGAACATAAATCCGCGCCAAAACGATCCGAATATATACTAAAAACCATAAATCTCGTGTAAAAACCATAGTAAAACTACTAAAATACTGACACATTAGGGAGCTCAACCAATATTCTATTTGCGCGAGCCGCCAAGGAGATGGGGATTCTAGAATCTGACATCACAGGGAGAGCAAGCTTCATGGACGGTTTTAGCAGAGAGACAATCCAAACCATCGGGCAAGTCACCCTTAGTGTATGGGGAGCGAAAGTATACCAAAGAACTAGATTCGCCATCAAAGATTGTCCATCAGCATACAACACCATCATGGGAAGACCATGGATTCATGTGATGAAGGGTGTTCTAGTATCCTACATTAGGTTGTGAAGTTCCCCACTCCTTGGGGAGTGGGGGAAATTAAAGGAGACTTGCAAGATGCTAGGTTCTGCTATGAGATCACTCTCAAAGGCACGTACGCCAACGCTTCCGACACCAGTTTTGGCCAAGGCTAATACCCACGATGAAGAGCCAAAGATCAAACAACTTGATGAAGTCCCCTTGGCTGAAGGAGATTCCACCAGGAAACTGAAGATCGGCTCGCGTCTCTCCTTAGACCTAAAGGAAAGGCTAATAAGTTTCCTTTGATCCAACTAAGACTGCTTCGCCTGGTCGCATGCAGATATGCTAGGGATTAATCCCAACATCATCTCGCATAGACTAATGGTCGACTTGGACCACCCACTGGTGAAGCATAAACGAAGGAAATTCGCCCCAGAAAGAGACGCCATCGTCAACAAGGAAGTAAGCAACCTCCTCGAAGCAGGATTCATACAAGAGGTACGATATCCTGAATGGCCAGCCAACATGGTAGTTGTGAGGAAGAAGAATGAGAAATGGAGAGTGTGAGAGCTAAATCTCACACTTAAAGTATTTACGAGAATTGATTTTAAGATAGAATACGCGGGCTGAATCCCGTTTAGGACTTGAGATGAACACTCTATTTTATTGAAGGAATCGAAGTTAGGTTACAAGTTCTTAGATTGACAAGTACAAAGCTAGAGATAATAAAGGTAAAAATGTGTTATGCTCGTTCACCACCCGCTTCTTTATGACCCCCCCCCCTCTAGCTTTATATCCCCGTGACTAGTCCCTTGTTGGCCTCCAAGATCTCCTCTCCCTAAATATCGTAACCTCCTTTGACTCTTTCTTCTCTTTAGTTTAGCTTGCCACGAAACATTAAGGCCTCCAATTTCTCTTAATAGGCCGTCCAGGATCCGGGCCCAACAGTTGCCCCCGAGCATCTGGCCGATACCTTGAAGGTCACGATGTGTGTATCTCTTCCAGATCGTCTGTTTAAACCGTTTTGACTTATGATAAAATCAAATCTCTCTCTCTCTATCTCTCTCTCTCTAGGATTTCCTTCTTTTGTGATTAACGGTTGTTTGTAATCACCATCAATCTGACGGTCGAGAAAGCTGGGGAGACAAAAAGATTAACCATGGCACTTGTGCCTCTTGATTCGATATACAGCTGCCTCATTAACTACTTAGTCTCCCTATAATTTACGTCGTGACCACGATCAATCAGGTAATTTTCTCTCTTTTCATATTTTATTTTTCGCATCATCTTCCTCTTATTGAGAAATAGTGATCAAAACTTCCAAGCTAGAACTCCATTAGGTCTTTTCCAATTTCTTTAGCTAGCCACTAAATTCATCACCTCCCCTTTCCGATGGACCAAGGTAAAGACGATGTTGGAGGCTCTAAGGTTACGAAAAAGACAGCAAGAGAAAAGCCCCAAAGACAGGCATGATCGACAGAGCTGCCGCCGTCGTGGTGAAAATAGAGATGGTTGCTAGATCTCTGGTCCCTGTCGAGACTGATCATTCTTCTTTCGGTACCCACCAAGCCTCTTCCTTGGAGAGACAGGAGGTAGTGAATCTCATGACTCAGGTGCATGCTTCAAAGAATCTTGTCAGGCCTTGTAGCCCAACAACGACACCTGAAGATACTTCCCCTGGATGGTTTTGCATGCACGAGCATTATTTTACCAAATGTCATTTAGATTTCCCCATCATGACCTCCTACTAGATCTTCTGGATCATTTCAACCTTTCCCTCTCACAGCTTTGTCCCTTTGTGTTTAGAGTCATTCTAGGCTTGATTGTGAGATTCAGGGATGAAGGTATCGATTTTGGTCTCAGGGAGCTTCTAACTCTGTATATGATGAAAGAAAGTCCTTTAACGAAAGGAGCAGGAGGAACTTATTACTTGCCCGCGAGACCTAGGCGTGGGGTCTTTAACTTCTCTATGAATGATGAAAATTGGCATAGAAAAATCTTTTTTGTTAAAGTCGACCCCTCCACTGCCCCTAAAGGACGTTTCCTAAGCTCCACGTGGTCTAGAGTGACTAGTCAGGGGTTGCCAAAGTGCTCCTATCTTCTTTGTGATTTTAAAGCTTTGTGAGGTCTCTTGATCTTATTTTATTTTTGTTTTATTTTTGTAGGTTATTTAGACTTTCCTCAACTTGTTCCCAAGTTCGCTAGAGCTTTAGTTAGGAGGCTTAAGCAGGGTCCTGCTACCTGGATCTCTTATCCGGTTGACTGGATCGATAGAGCTCGGTTTCTTGACAAGTATAACATTAGTTCCCCCTCTCTTTTTCCTGTCAACAACTTAGAAGGTTTGGTGTCGTTACTGATGTCTTACTTCTTCTTATCCATGTTACATTCAATACATTTATTTTTTAAATAGTTTCACAAGAAGCAACCCCCATTGTGGTTTCAACCGGAGCCAATATTTCTAAAACAGTTTGAAATATGCCCCTCCAACCGTGTTTTCGATTAATGGAAGCCAAGTCTAAAAAAGGGAAACAATATGGGAGCTCTCGTTCCCGTGGCAGCACCAACGATAAGGTCCCCGCCGGTTCTTTCAGAGACACCATCATGGAGGTCCTAGATGATGGATCATCAAGGGGGCCTCTGACTGTGAATCTTATAACAACTATAAGGGACCTCTCCCAATCTCCAAGGAACAAGGTGATTGACAATTCATCTGGTGGCTTTGACATTGTTCTTGCCGAAAGGTCCGTGATTGTTGCTGACGATGACCTTCCCCGCAATCGTGAACCCAGTCCAGTGACTACTAAAGGTCGAGAGGAGACTGATCTTCCCCCTTCTAAGAGGGCCAGATGTGATTCTAGCGATACGGCCCATACATATGCTCCTTCAACTCCAAGAAGCACTTAGGGCTCCCGGAGCTTTACCCATTCTAAACCTTGGTCTATGTTGGATGATGCCTGGGGCATGGCTATGTGAATGCGTCACATGAAACAAGTAGGCTGCTCTTTTCCTGCCATCAATAGTTTATCCAATATCAGGGGTTACGTAAATGTGGCGTATCATCTGAGCCAGGTATATAGGTATCCTGATTGTTTTGGTTAAGCCAAGTTAAATTGGTTTGTGTCTCTAATGTTTCCTTGACCTGTGCAGCTAATGAGTGCTTTTAACAAATCATTTCTCGATTATGAAGAACAATTATGTAGTTTTCCTGACAACAAAGAGTTGAAAGATATTAAGTCAAGCCATCTTGGAGACTAAAGCTCAACTCGACCAGTTCAGGTCTCAGGCGTCAAGACTTCAAACTCAGGTGGAGGAGTTGAAGTCTTATGTGGATTCATTGAATGGAAAGAACACATACCTCAGTCTGGATCTTTAGGTTAAGAATAACAAGATTGCTGCTTTGGAAAGTGCTAAAAAGATTGCTGATGCTCAAGTCCTTGACTTGGTGGGGGTCAATAAAGAGCTTATCGAGAATAAAGCAAATGAAGTTCGTCTAGCTATGAGGAGAGGAAAGAAAGAGATGGTGAATGATTATGAGGTGTTTCTGGCTATGATTAAGGACAAGTTTCAGAAGAAGTCAGAGCTCAGATCTATGCCCAAGAGATCTAAGCCAATATTGAGCTTCTCACTAGCTTAATTTCAAAGGAAATTACAAGTGCCCAAGCGGAACATGAATGGCTGGTGGCGTTGCTCCAAAAGGCTATTGCTAATCTGGACATGTTTCATGTCTCATATATTTTTGTGAGCAGGCTTCCTCTCCCCTAAATCTTCGAAGGTTACAAAGTTTACGTTGCGTCAATGTTGGAGGTTGCTAATCAGAACAGGTCAGGTGAGTATTGATATAACCTTAGAGGGACGGATGCAGAAGGGATCCGTGAACAGGTATCGAAGGGGGTCGAGGACCAGGAAGCTGGAGCCCAAGACAAATGATTGTTTAATGCTTTTCACCCTTATGTTGTTTGCCTTTAGACTAAATGCCTATTAAGCCATCTTTTAGATTTCTCGGATAGCGTGACGAGCCTTTTAAACTGTATGGCCTGGGGAGGTCTTTAAACCTTTGAATATTTTTTCTTTTTTCGAATAGCCTGAGGAGGCTTTTAAACCTCTATGACTTTAGCTCAAACTTGCTGTTGGCACTTAATGCTTTTGTGACCTTGATTTGCTTGCATGGCTACATACAGCTCTAGGTTCCTTTGCTTAATTTCCCAGGAATAGAAGCAAAACCTTTGGGTACCCTGAGATTCTGGTACCTAAGTTAGCATTTTTCTAATGTTGTTATTACTTCAACGGTACTAATAGTTCCTTAATGAATTTTGGGAATTTGTGGAACCTCGGTATTGTTTGTCGAGTTTCCCTCTCTCCAGGCTTACCTCTTATGATTCGAGTAATAGGTTTGGGTTTTCAGGTACCTAAAATTGACAATGGAATTTTAGGATCTTTGGAGAATCAGGTCTCTCAAAATTTGGAACTGACGTAAGGATTTTAAGATCTTTGGAAGATCAGGTTTCTGGGAACCTGAAGTTGGTATTGGGATTTTAAGACCTTTGAGAAATTACGTTTCTAGGAACCTAAAATTTGTGTTAGGATTTTAAGACCCTTGAGAAATCGGGTTTCTGGGAATCTGAAATTGGTGTACGAATTTTAAGACCTTTGAGAAATCAAGTTTCTCGGAACCTGAAGTTGTTGTTAGGATTTTAAGACTTTTGAGTAATCAGGTTTATGGGAACCTGAAGTTGGTGTTAGGATTTTAAGACCTTTGAGAAATCAGGTTTTCGGAAACCTAGAGTTTGTTAACAAAGAGGGATTGTATGGATACGTCGAGGCCTAATTGTCGAATGCTCGAAAAATCAGAAACTGCGGTTCTTAGAAGGATTATCCAACCGCTTGAGCTTTCCTGGACGAGAAATGATTGTTTTTGATGAGGTGGGGTGCTGAACTCATTAAAAGTGCCGCCTACGTACCCTGTCACGGGATCAAGCCTAATGTAGTTTTCTTGTTTAAAAGTACCTAGTGATAATACTTCTTGAGGTTTATGGCGTTCCATGATCGTAGTTCTGGTACTCCGGTTCGTACCTTTATGAGCTTGTAAACTCCGGGTCATACCACGTGGATGATCCGATACGGACCTTCCAATTTAGTACCTAACTTCCCGAGACCTCGCTTTTTTGTATTATCAAAAACTTTTCGCAGTACAAGGTCGCCTACTACGAGTCTATGAGGTCTTACCTTGGAGTTATAGTGTCGAGCCCTTGCCCAGTGATAGTTTTGTAAACAAATCATTGCCTGGTTTCAGCGTTCCTCGATCAGGTCGAGGCTGTATAGCAATAGCTGGTCGTTAGTTTTGGGGTTTGAGGTACAAAGGCTCAGTCTGAGGCTTCCGATTAAGGTTTCGGTTAGGACTACGGCTTCCATCCCGTAAGCTTAAGAGAAAGGCGTTTCCTTTGTATCTTTTCTTGGGGTAGTGCGACATGCCCATAGAACCTCAGGTAGCTTATCAGACCAAGATTTTTTGTTGGTACCTAAATGTCTTTTGAGTTTTACTAAAATTGATTTATTAGCAGCCTCCACCTCTCCGTTCCCCTGAGGGTATCGAGGAGTGGACATAGTGAGGCGTATGTTCCATTTTTCACAGAATGCTTTGAAGTCATGGGACATAAATTGTGATGCATTATGTGTTACGATTTCGTAGGGGATCCCATGGCGACATATGATGTCTCGCCACACGAATTTCTCGACTTCGAACTTGGTTACTTGCTGGAGAGCCTCAACTTCTATCCATTTATTGAAGTAATCGGTTAGGACTAACAAGAAACATAGTTTATGTTTCCCTTTTCCTGAAGCTACTAAGGGTCTTATAACATCCACGGGCCCTCGCATAAAAGGGTAAGGTGCATATATTAAGGACAACTTCTCTGTTGGTTGGTAAATGATCGGGGTGTGCCTTTGACACTTATTGCATTGGGACAAGTAAGTCTCGCAACCTGCGATTATAGTTGGCCATAAATAGCCTTGTTTTTTATTCTGATGGCTAAAGCTCGGCCACCAGAGTGGTTTCCGCGGGAGCCTTCGTGCACTTCTGTCATGAGCTTAAGAGCATCAAGGCCGTGGACACACTTTTGGTACGGTCATGATACACTACGTTTATAAAGGTTGGAGTCAATTATGCAATACCTTGCACTTAATGCTTAGAGTTTTCGAGACTCCCATTTATGGGGGGGGGGATATACCCTCCCAAATGTATTGAATAATTTCTCCAATCTTCTCTTCCAAGTATTCTATCGTGGAGGGATATCAGGGGATCCCGTGCTGGTTCGTCCACAGGTTCCGGGTCATTACCTGGCTCATCGTGAATATGAATCGTGGCCCCGGAGGTATTATGAGTATCGGGCTCCGAAAAGTCTTTGCTTTTAATAATACCTTCCGAATTGTGGCTGACTCTCGAGTCTGGATCATGCCCCCATATGTATCTCAAGAATCAATTTCTAAAGGCTTTCAGTACTCAGAGATAGTTGTTCTGCATATGTCTAAATCCGAACTCTGGATCGTGCCCTCGGAGGCGTACTTTTTTAAATTGCAGATTTTGGTTTTCGGGAACCAAAATGTAGTCAGAACGTGTGTTGAAGACTCGTCTCGGGTAGTGGCTACTACTTGAGGTCGAATATCATCCTTTTATTCTTCTGAATCGCTTCTGATAGCAGCTTGCATAGCTATATCAATGCTAGGATTGTCTATACCTTCAACTGGTATGATTCGTTTGACAAGTGAGTTCAAAGTGGAGGCTAGTGTTGCTAAAGCATCGGTCGAGGAATTTTCTCCACGCGGAATTCTTGTTAGTTCGAATTTATCGAATTATTTAGTGAGGTTCCGAACGACCTCTAGGTATGCCCCCATTCTTTCGTCCCTTGTTTCATATTCTCTATATAACTAGCTAGCTACTAGTTGGGAATCTCTATAAGCGTTAAGCTCTCGATTCCAAGCCCTATTGCCGGTTTCAAGCCTGCGATTAGTGCTTCATATTCAGCATCGTTGTTGGAAGCATTGAAGCCTAATCTGTAGGATTGTTCGATTACTTCGCCAGCTGAGGAATTCAACTTTAGACTGATTTCGGAGCCTTGCCTCGAGGATGCTCCATCAACATGGAGGGTCCATTTGGGAGCTATCAAGCTCGTGTCGAGGTGTTCGGAGACTAACTCGATGATGAAGTCGGCTGGGCCTTGAGCTTTAGTTATAGTTCGGCGTTGGTATTCTGTGTCGTACTCACTGAGTTCGATAACCCATTAAGGGAGGCGTCAATATTGGCTCAGGCTATGAAGATTGTGCGTAATGGTTAGGAGGTCATTACAACGATGGGGTGTGACTGGAAATATGGCCAGAGCTTTCTGGCTGCGGTTACGATAGCTTGAGCTAGCTTCTACATAGCAGGGTACCTGGATTCAACGTCTAACAAACTTTTTCTCGTGTAATAGACAGGTCTTTGCTAGTTTTTCTCTTCTCATACCAACACACCGCTGACTGCTGTGGGAGATACAACAATATACAAGTATAAGGATTCTCCATCTACTGGTTTTGATAGTATGGAAGGTTCCGAGAGGTAAGATTTTAGCTGTTTGAAACCTTCTTCATACCTCTCGTCCCATAGGAACTTATTATTCTTTAAAAGTTTATAGAACGGGAGGCACTTGTCGGTGGACCTGGAAATGAACCGATTTAGGGCGGCGATTCGTCAGTCATCCTTTGTACTTCTCTGGTAGTTCTAGGTGAGGAAATTTACAAGAAGATAATTATCTGGTTTGGGTTAGCTTCGATGCCTCGTTCAATTATGAGGTAACTAAGAAATTCGCTTGAGGGTACTCCGAAGGTACATTTAGCGGGATTTAGTTTCATGTTGTACTTATTCAAAATATCAAAGCATTCCTTGAGATGATTGACATTATCTTCTCCATTGGAGGATTTGACCAGCATGTCGTCAATATAAACCTCCATTGTTCTTCTGAGTTGTTGGGCGATCATTTTGTTCACGAGCCTTTGGTAGGTGGCTCAAGCATTTTTTAGCCCAAAAGGCATGACTTTATAACAGTAGGTGCCACACTCTGTTATAAAGGCGGTTTTTTCTTGGTTTTCATGGTCCATCATTATCTGATTGTACACTGAGAAGGCATCCATGAAAGATAATAGTTGATGGCCTGCGGTTGCCTCGACTAAACGGTCGATGTGAGGAACCATGAAGCTATCTTTGGGACATGATTTGTTTAGGTCGATGAAATCGACACATGCTCTCCATTTCCCAATTTTCTTTTTGACGACTACACCCGAACAAATTGTTTGTGTCTAACCAGTCGGAGTAATGGACCTCTCGAATCGCGTCAGTGTTCAATAATCGGTCAACGTTGTCATTGACGGCTTGAGCCTTGTCGTGGCCAAGTTTGCATCTTTTCTGTTTTATAGGCTTAAATGTAGGATCCATATTAAGCTTATGCGGTGTTATACTTGGGTCAATACCTTTCATATCATTAGTGGACCACGCGAAGGTCTTAACGTTACCTTTGAGGAAGCGTACGAGTGTATTCTAAATCCCAGGGGATAATTTCAACCCGATGTGGACACATTTTTCGGGGTGATTATCGTCGATACAAATTTGTTCGGTGAGGTTTCGTGGGAGACCTCGTATGTTTTGTTGTATCGCTCGTTGCTCCTGGATCTGTAATTGCTATTGAGTGGATTCTTTATTGATTTGGAAACCTCCTAGGTAGCAGATTCTAGATACATTTTGACTGCCTTGGATCGTAGCTACCCCATCGGGAGTTTGGAAATTTACGCATTGATGGTAAGTTGACGCAACTGCTTTCATCTTGTGAATCCAATGTCTCCCCAAGATCGCATGGAATGGAGCTGGTTTGTCAATTACCACAAAATTGAACATCTTCATGACCCCGCTGGCTATGAATCCAAAAGTGAAGATACCATTATAACGAGAATGATTAAAGCGAGATGGGAGGTACACCGTCGATGGTTGTGCACCAACAATACACAACGATGGATTCATCACCAAAGTTTAAACCCTAATTCAGCTCAATCTTTGAGACCAAAGCCAAAACAAAAGGAAAGATTACATATGAGCGAGCTCGTTTTCATCAGTTTTGAAATTTGGGATGAGAAGCAGATACCTTTGTAGAAGAACAAACACGCAAGGCAATTGTATGGTTATGTTCAAAAAATTCAATTAAGAGCGTTTGTGTTTTCTTCTGATGCAAGAATAATTACTTAAATTAGACGAAAACAATTCTTCTTCCTTGATTGTGTTTTGTCATGTGTGTGTCGGTTTTTGAACAATTGGGAATGAAAATTTGATCGATTTATTTATTTTGATGTTAATATCAAAATACTTTTATTATTAAGGAGTCAATTATAAATTCTAAAAAAGAATAGAAAAGAATTGGACATTGCCCTAATTTTCATAGGATCTTCCAAAATTGAAAGCAGACCGCAAGTGAAAATTCTTGCCGGCGGCCAAAATGGACCTCTCGAATCGTCTCAGCGTTCATTTACTGGTCAACGTCGTCATTGACGGCTTGAGCCTTCTCGTGGCCAAGTTTGCGTCTTTTTTTGTTTTACGGGCTTAAATGTGGGATCCACATTAAACTTGTGCGTGGTTATACTCGGGTTCATACCTTTCATATCATTAGAGGACCATGCGAAGGTCTTAACGTTAGCTTTGGGGTAGCGTACAAGTTTATTCTTAATCCCAGGGGGTAATTCCGACCCGATGCGGACACAGTTTTCGGGGTGATTATCATCGATAAAGATTTGCTCGGTGAGGTTTCGTGGCAGACCTCGTATGTTTTGCTGTATCGGTCATTGCTTCTGGATCTGTAATTGTTATTGAGCTGATTCTTTAATGATTTGGAAACCTCCTAGGTAGCAGATTCTAGATACATTTTGACTGCCTTGATCATAGCTACCCCATCGGGAGTTGGGAATTTTATGCATTGATGGTAAGTTGACGCAACTGCTTTCTTCTTGTGAATCTAAGGTCTCTCCAAGATCGCGTGGAATGGAGCTGGTTTGTCAATTACCACAAAATTGATCATCTTTATGACCCCACTGGCTATGACCGGGAGTTTGATAGACCCCAGAGAAGTAGCAGTTTCTCCTGAGAAACCTAAGAGATTGGCCTTTTGACATGTTATCTCGTAGTCGTCTATCTCCATCCCCTTTAGGGCGTCATAAAAGATAAGGTCTACGAAGCTTCCGGTGTCAACCAAAAGCTTAGGTACTTCTTATCCAGCCACGTTAAGCGTGATGAATAAGGCGTCATCGTGAGGTCGGTCAAGGTCTGACGTCTTACTTTCCCAAAAAAATATCATAGTATTAGATTCCTGGGAAGGAGGCTTCATTCGAGTACTGGGCTTTTATAGAGCTTACAGAGTCTTGACAGATGTCAGACCCTCCTAGTATGTAATCGACCCTCGTTTCGGTGGTCTGCCGATTCGAAGCCTTATCAGTAGTGGTTTCAGTACTCTAACCCGAAGGCTCTACCCTTGGGGGAATTTTCCAAGAATCATATTAATCCTTTTCTTGGGAGCCGGAGGCGGCGAATCAGTTTCATTTTCAGCTGACTGTTGGGGTCAAAAATGGTCTCGAAGAAATCAATGCCCTAAAATCATCACAGAAAGTTTCTCTCTCTTTTGGAAACAAAGAGCATAAGGAAACTATCAAATTCGAGGCTCTTAGCGCTTACACCACATTCTCCCGACGAAACATCGAAACCCTGCGTCCAGTCAACCATAAGAAGTTACTCCGCAAAGTCTAGTCATCCGCGAGCGACGAGACACAAAAAGTATCGAAATCGACGCCCGAAACTTCTGAATAATTCCGAAGAGACCTCGAGACACAAGTTTCAGGGCGGTAAACAATCACCGTAAACATCGGATAACCGCATCGCTCCCGAGACTCAAGCAAGGTCTAGTCGCACATGGGTGACAAGACTCATCATGAAGTCTAGTCGCTTGTGGGCGACTAGACACGAGCAAGGTTTAGTCGCCCACGGGAGACTAGACTCATCGCAAAGTCTAGTCGCCCATGGACGACTAGATACAAGCAAAGTCTATCACGAGGGAGAAAACGTCTAAGGGGCACATAATTACGCTATTAACTCCCCGTCCGAACAAGGGAGAACATTGGGGAACACTTAGACGTAGAACACGTCATATGATGAGAACACCTTCTGCGAGTTTCATCAAACGAAAGGTCACTCCACTGCAAACTACAAGGTTCTTGGAGCAAGACTTACAGCGAAACTACTCGCGGGGGAAATCTCAGACGTAACCAGCATAATAGACCTTATGCGCAATACATACCGCCAACCCAAAACCGATAAGGCACTCCCAGGAGACGCCATGTCTTGAGGAACTCAAGCGGACCGAAAATGAGAAATGAGACCTGACGACAAAGGCAACGACGCCAATTGCCGCAGAGTAAGTATGATCATCGGAGGGTCGCAATACTTCTGTGACACCGTCTCATTGATAAAGGCATACCACCGAAAGGCCGAGTGAAGCAAAAAATGGTCTACGCCACTCGACACCTCGGATGACACAATCGCTTTTGAGGAATGTGAAACTATCAGAATCGACAAACCTCATAGTGATCCCCTCGTGATCGACCTTATCACAAAAGAGCTCGAAGTTTCTAGGGTCCTCATCGACACAGGAAGTACTGTCAATGTTATCTTCCGCGATACCCTCAACAGGAAGAAAATTGAATTATCCGAGGTAACACCCGCGCCAAAACCTCTCACGGGTTTCTCCGGTACGACGTCAATGACTCTTTGAACGATTAAGCTCCCGGTGATGGCCATGGAAATCATGAAAATCGTCAATTTTGCGGTCGTCAACCACCCTGCCATCTATAATATGATCATGGGAACACCATGAATAAACTCCATTAAGGCAATCCCATCGACCTACCACTTAGGCATCAAATTCCTCGACTCCCAACGGAATTGTTGCATTTTCGGGATGCCATAAAAAGTCGTGACTATGTGTTCTAGCCGAGCATAAGCTAAGAAAGGTCGCAATGACTCCCATGGTCAAACCCAAACGAATGAAGACAACTCGACCATCAGCAGAAAATACTTCAGAAAAGACATGCCAGAATCATCGACTCAGGAAACGACTCAGTCCGAAGGAAACAAGCAAACTTCCGAGCACAACGTTCTCGACAAAACGTTGTTCTCAACACCAGAGAAAGTCGTCGACCCAACTGTAGTCATCGCGACTGAAACGACCATCGCAACTCTGCCAAACGAGTAATTTTTCACGACAAAGAAACAGAACTACGAAACGGCTTGATCCTCGAAAGAGATACGTAGGCAGCTCTTCTCAAGAGGAGTTCAGCTATCCCCCTCTCTATAAAAAGGGGGAGTGGGTATATGTATACTCGTATACTCCCACATTTTGTAGTCAACAATTTTTGATACGTTTCAGCAATAAAAAACTTTTTTTTCGTATAACCCGGAAATGGAAATCATATGAGAAAACCCTTCATAATGAATCTTGACTAGAACATGAATCGTTAACACGTTCTACCACTAAACAAAAAAACTTTCGGGAAAAAGCGAGACATCGCGAATTTCCGAGGAACACACTTGCGAACTCG
The DNA here is from genome assembly GCA_900406275.1 of Anastatica hierochuntica. Lineage (NCBI taxonomy): Eukaryota > Viridiplantae > Streptophyta > Magnoliopsida > Brassicales > Brassicaceae > Anastatica > Anastatica hierochuntica. Next base: position 14,257 of record OVAN01004162.1, read on the forward strand.
ATCAAAAAATCTTCTAAAAATAGTCGTCTCAAGACTATAAATCGAACTCCTACTGAGAAAAAGACAAGTACTTGTTCCTACTTCGTACCCGTCGATTGGCCCCAATGGACGAATTAATCACTTACCTTAACATACTCTTCACGAATATTCGGTGTTCATACATCCCACACAAGGAGAAAAGCGCTATAAAAACCGAAATTTTGGTCAGCACCTCCAGACGACTTCGAATTTGTCTTTGGAGAGATGCTCGGTTTTTGATTGATGCAAGTCATATAAGTCGAGAACTTATCGCAAACTTCAATATCTAGATGGAACCAGGTCGAAATCGCGAACGGGAAACGTAATCCGAAATTAGTCACTGCACACCCTAAAGCCGAGAGTAAACCTAGGTCTTGCCCTAAACCCAACACACTGGTCCCAAACATCTCTAGACATAATATCTAACTGATACGAGATCTTAAAACTTGTCTCGTCGCTTATATTAGCAAATCCTTAAAACACGAAAAAACCAATTTTTCGAAAACTCGTACACGAAACAGGCAAACGAATATAGCGATTATCTTAGAGTTAGATATGAGACGACGACTCATAATCTTGCCTCCATATTACTCGTGTACTGATAAAACTAGAAACATAATCCATTAAAAGTCACAAGACAGTGGGCGTTCAAAGCCATATGCGACCAACCCCGACAAACTAAAAGCGCCCACACTCGACCAAAACAAAAGCGTAACTTAAAAAGGGAACATGATCCCTCCACGTACAAACATCTACTACTCATGAATCACACTCATAATAACTAGATATCGAGAAGTCTCCGGCACCAAATAGGCTTTGATCTTGGTCCACCGCATCCTCTTTGCCTCGGGTAATGGTTCCGACTTCCTCCCAATCAGGAGAGACGGGAATCGGATCCTACCACTCCCAAATCCTCTTTTCGATCCGAGGGATCAAAGACTCCACGTTCTTGCACTTCTTCATATGACTGGACATCTTGTCCATCTCAGAGCAATAGGAGTAATCGGGAAGTTCGGTGCGCCACAAAGCACCTATGGAACCACGACACTCGCGATACTCCCTGAAGGACTGGTGTGGATGCTTGAACTGGTCAAAGTAAACCGCAAACTAGGCTTAACAATCATCTACAACCGAGGCAACCTCGTACTTTCCACGTCTATACACACGGCAGACCTGAGACGCTTGTTTCAACGTCAACTCCTTCTCACCAAAGGAAGGTGCTTCGATCTCTCTCTTCAAGCGGGAGTTCTCCTCTTAGAGTCTCTCGGCCTTGAACTGAGCCGTCTGCACCTCTAAGCCACTCGCCCTAAGGGCCTCATCCATCACATGGAGACCCTACAATAAAGGGGTCCTATAAAAAATTAGAGGCAAAATCATATCACGTGACTTTGTATATTCATATGATTTTGCCTCTAATCTTTTAAAGGACTCCTTTTTTGTAGGGTCTCCATGTGATGGTCGAAAACTAACCCCCATGCAAAACCGGGAGGCTTCTGTATACTGCCTCGACTTGACGAACCCTGCATTAGCCGCATGTTGATTTGACGGAACGTCGAAAGAGTCGAGGAAGGCGTATAATTTGGATCCATCTTCGAAAGGCGGCAGTGTAGGTTGACTTGTACTGCTTATGTCTCTGCCTAGGAGATCATGGAACCACGCCTCTGCAGATGACCGCCTCATGTCATCGGCAACGCGGCCCCCATCAACGGTAGCGCATTCGTTCCTAGGGAACCTCTCCTCTTCTGTGAGGAATCTCGTATAGAGTAATGTTTTCCATGTCCATTTCCAACTCCTCTTCTATGACCGTGTGAGGCCGAGCTCGAGTATTATGATACTCAACCGCGATACGAACTCGTTGCAGAGAAAAGTAATCCCAATGGAACGGACACCCTCAAAGAAGGTCCCTAACAACAAATAAATCTTCCGGATGCGGAGGAAGGGGATCGATGACTTCAAAACAAAAGAGCGGTCAGATATCGACAAATGAAAAGAAAAATGATGGGAGTATCTGAAAACGATACCCCCAAAGCCTCATCTACGCCAAAAGAGGTGTTCATATTCCTCCTTGACAGAGGCTATCGAAACGAACAAAAATATCGTTTGTCTCACCTGTGGAAGTTGGACGTAAGCAATCAAATCACTAACATATTCTTCCTCGGCTTGAGATAGTACCGGAGCGGCAGACTCGTGCCCTTCAGATGCAAAAAAGCCAATAGGTAGTCAACGCTTAGGACGAGGTGTTAAAGACCAATGGGCGCAAGTTGACTGATCAACCAGCCGTAATGGTCTAAAAACTGAACAGGGGGCTAACTGTTGGGGTCAAAAACGGTCACGACGAAATCAATGCCTAAAAGCACCACGAAAATATTGTCTCTCTTCTGGAAACAATGAACATAAGGAAACTATCAAATCTGAGGCTCTTATCGCTTAAACCACATTCTCCCGACCAAACACCGAAACCCCGCGTCCAATCAACCGTAGGCAGTTACTCCAAGAATTTTCGTCATCTGCGAGCGACTAGACATGGAAAGTATCAAAATTGACGCCCGACACTTCTGAATAATTCAAGAAAGACCTCAAGAGACAAGTTTTAGTGCGATAAACAATCACCGTAAACATTGGATAACCGCGTCTCTCCCGAGAAACAAGCAAGGCCTAGTCTCCCATGGGCGACTAGACTCATCACGAAGTCTAGTTGCCCATGGCCTACTAAACTCATCACGAAGTCTAGTCGCCCGCGGGCGACTAGACACGAGCAAGGTCTAGTCGCCCACGGGCGACTAGACTCATCGCAATGTTTAGTAGCCCATGGGTGACTAGACACGAGCAAAGTCTAGTTGCCCGTGAGCGACTAGACTTATCACGAAGTCTAATCGCGTGCGGGACTAGACACGAGCAAGGTCTAGACGCCCACAGGCGACTAGACTCATCCCAAAGTCTAGTCGCCCATGGGTGACTAGACACGAGCAAGGTCTAGTCGCCCATGGGTGACTAGATACGAGCAAGGTCTAGTCGCCCACGGGTGACTAAACTCATCGCAAAGTCTAGTCGCCCATGGACACGAGCAAGGTTTAGTCACCCATGGGCAACTAGACTCTTGAAAAAGTCTAGTTGCCCATGGGCGACAAGAAACTTACAATGTCTAGTCTCTTATTGGCGACTAAACCGTGTCCTTTCCGTAACTCTCCCCTTCAAATCTTTACTTGATTGTCTCTCGTTTCGCCTCGATTGGAATTTCCACTAAATTTTTTCGATAACAATAGTAAAGACTTGTTTCTTTCGTGAAAATTTCGAATCTATGTTGGCTCAAGAATGGTCACGACATAATCGATTCCTAAAAATGTAACAAAAACATAGTCTCTCTCTTTCGGAAATAAAAATCGTGAGTGGATCATCGATTCCGAGGCTCGTTTCATCTAGTCAATCTCCTCTCGACCAAATGTTAAAGCTCCACGTCTAGCCAACCATAAGCGGCCGCTTCGCAAAGCCCACTCACTCGCGGGCAACTAAACGTGAGAATAACGAAATCAACGTCCGAGACCTCTGAGAGATCTCAATAAACAAGTTTCAGAGCGATAAAAAGACACCGTAAATGATGGACAATCGCGTCGCTTTGGAAATACGAGCAATACGAACAACAACAAGTCAAGACGCCTGTTGGGTGACTAGAATCATGACAAGTCTAGTCGCTCCACGGGGGACTAGAATCATGCAAAGTCTAGTCGCCCAACGAGCGACTAGACTCATAACACGTCTAGTCGCCCGGGCGGCTAGACACGGGCAACGTCTTGTCGCCAACAGTTGACTAGACCACGCCTTTTCGATCATCTTCTCCCTCGAATCCTGGTTCAATTGTTTCTTGTTTCGTCTCGATCGGAGTTTCCGTTGAAATTTTGCGGCAATATTCGTAAAGACTGGTACTTTTCGTAAAAGAATTCTTATTGGTCGTATAAAACGATAACGGTTAACTCGAACACCGAGATTGTCTTAACTATACGGTCGGTCTTGTCAATTCACGAAACGACCACCGCGTAGTAGTACAAAAAATGATTTCTCCGATGGAAATCGTGAGTTTCGCGAAAGATAAAAAGAAAATACGATAAAGTCAAAGTCTTAAGATAAATATGGAAATCGCTTAAAGATATGGAATATTCACAAAAATGGAATATTTCCGCGGAAGGATATGCTCAAATCTAGGGCAGAAAAGAAAACGAGATCAGTTTGTGAAGGCATATAAAAGAGGGGCTAAGTAGAACGAGGAGAGAGACATAAATTTCTTCACAATTCATTCTTAGAGCTTTAGGTTTATTTTCGTTATTTGCTAGCGAGCTGCGTCTCAATTAGGTTTATCAGTCTTACGTTGTTAGAACTAGGATACTCATGTAAAGGTTTTCTCGGTGTCAAAGTTTAATATTTATAAACCTAATACCCTACACTCAATCCCACAAGAGAACGGGGTCAATTGTAGTATTTTAGGGTCGTCCAAGGATTTAGAGGCTTGTGCTAGTAGGACCTAAACAAGGAGAATATTCTAAGGGTTCTAGTCTTGAAGGAGATCTAGTAAGAGATTCTCATGGGTCTCTACTAAACCTAATCGAAAGTGAAGGTAACCATGGTGATTATGCATAAAAGAAAGCAATAAAAAATAACATAAAAGTAAAAGCAAGCAAAGAGTAAACTTGGATATAATCAAAAGAAAGATTGGATCTTGAGAAAGATTCGGGTTCAATCTAAGGAAGTAAAGAACTTGGGTAAGGCTTTATTAGAGGATCAAAGTTATTCCTAGACCAAGGGTCCCGTAATAATCGATCATTCCGCTCTTGTGACAGAGATCTATTCACTTATACACAACAAGGCTCAATTCTAGTTTGTTGCCCATCTAAGCATGCATGTGATAGTATAACTTAAGCCCTTTTAGCCATCTAACACATAGGTAACATCCACTCTCATGGGCCTAAGTGAAAGACATAGATCTAGTTCTCTCAAACATTTCATCTAACACTTTCTAGGCATCTTTGAGCAAGCAATAAATTTTGAAGAACTAAACTAGATCTAGTAGAAATATATGCCAAGATCTAGCCTAAACATCCATTACATCCCTAGATCTAACCCTAGCCTACCATATATCAAGATCCAAGAAGGATCTACTCACTAAAAGTCATGGAAATCTAAAGACATTAAATAGGTCTTTGAGCTCCCATGGTTTTAGAAGAATAGATCTAGAGAGAAAGATGAGAAAGATAAGATCCAAATCACTCACACAAACAAAGAGTTATTACAAGGTTTTTAGATCTCAAAACAAGGTTCAAGAAGTGTCTCAAATGTGTCTAAAAAAGGTCTCTCGAAGTATGTTTTGTTCTTGGAACATAAGGAGGTATTTATACGAAAGAGAGAATAGAGGAAACCCCTAAAAAAGGGCATTTTCGACAAAGGTTGTCAGCCATCGACCTCCAAGGTCAATGGGAGCAAGCATGAGGTCGATGGGAGCTTCCCTTCAGCAGCAAGGGTGTTGGTTTTTGGAATGGTAGGCAGCCATCGACCTTGAGGTCGATGGGAGCTCCCTTTTAGTAGTTTTGATGGCTTCTTGCTCCTCTTTGATGCCTTTTTGATCCCCAATTCTTCCATAGCATTTTGCTCCTTGATTTCTTAGCTCCAAATCCACCTTGAATCCATCCCTAGATCCTCCATAGATCCTTCCATAATTTCACCTACAAAATGCAAAGAAAATGCATGCAAATGCAAAATGTTCGTAAACTAGACTCGAGACTCAAACTAATGAATAAGACTTAAATTCCATATATACAACCTAAAAGTATATGAAACTAAGCTAAAATGAACCTAATTATGCATGAAAATATTTACAGATCAACACCCCGGACTTGTCCTTTGCTTGTCCTCAAGCAAACAACAAAGATCAAACCCGAAAATGAGGTTTGCAAGTGGGAACTCAAAACCAAGATAAGAAAAGTAATGCCTTATGCCTATGTCCTCAAGACAAGTAAAATGGTGCAAAGATAATCTAAGCGCCTAAGTACTTCTGCATGATCATCACAAAACTAGCTCTTATAATCTAAGCTAAGCATCCGTAGACTATCTCATCATCAATTCCTTTTTACATTCAATGAAGCTAAGGCGTGAGTTCTTTACGCATGGGGAATGTATCTTATCCATTCAGTTTGGAATTCAAAGAAGGGTTTTAAGGTAAAGAAGTGTAAAAAGAAGAGGGTTCATTCGATTTTTGGATTGGTTTCTCTCAAACAAAGTAGTGCAAGATACTAGGCAAAAGCAAGGTGGTAGCCGAACAATTTATGCATACAAAGCATTTACTTCCTCTAATTGTTCCCAACCCATTGCTTCCTAAGGATCTAGACACTTACTTGATATTCTAACCATCCTAATTCTAGAAACCATAAGTTTTTATTGAACCAAACTCATTCTTTTTCTTTCTTTTTGCAGACAACTAGAGATTCTTAAACATTTTAGATTTCTAAGCTACTAACCTTCTTTTGTATTTCAAGAGCCACTATCTAATCACTTGGATTCTTTAATTCTTTTTCTTTTAAGGGTGAACTCTCTTACCTTTTATTTTTCTAATGTTAGAACTTTAACTTAAAACTAATCTCTAGTGCCTTTTTCTTTACTTCTTTTTCTTATCTTTTTTGATTTTTCACCTTCTTTCCTTTTCTTATTGGAACAACCTAGGATCAAATAATCACTTAGGGAACATATAGTTGACTCACTATTCAAAAACCATTCCCAAGACTTAGAGAAACCCAAAACCACAAAGATTTTCCCCTCCTATGACTCTAGTTAGCCTTAAAGTGAGGCTAACTCTAAGGAAGTATCCTCTTTGTCGTTTAACATCAATTCATGCGGGTTTTTGCCCGTGTGTGCACTTTCCTAAAGAGGCCTCACATAACAAAATAATATGGGGTTTGAAAGAAAGGTTTAATGGTTCATAAGGGTAGGTTACTACTCTAAAGAGGAGAGTTGCCATTTGAGCTAAGATAAAGTGGTACAAATGGATAGAACAAAGCTCAAATGTAATGAATTCCCATGGTCAAGTATGACAATACCCATAA
>OVAN01004163.1:0-17368 GCA_900406275.1 Anastatica hierochuntica
GGCGCATAAAGACCTCTCTTTATGTCGCTTGTTATGTTGTTTTTATTTTTTAGACGTTGCGTTGTTTTTTTAAATTTCAGAACTACGTGTCGTTTTTGTCTTTGTGGGATGGCAACCCTAGTTTGTTTTCTTTATAATGTCGCCATCTCTTTCTTTTGTAAGGGAGAGAATTAACGTAATAGAAAGAAANTTATCAAACAAGAGTCTCTTCTATCCAGCAGCCTTTGAATCCACCCATTGGTTGTGTCGATTTCCACTTCTATTCTCAGACATCCTTCACGCCAAAATCAGCCCTTCCTCCGCCATTTATCACGTCAAAACCATCACTCATCAACGATCATTACCGTCTCCATTTATTCATCAAAAACCATCGGTCATATCATCATCTTCTCAACAAGTTTTCAGCCTTCAAATCAGAGTCTATTCCTAGGATCATATCATAAGGGTTGTGGTACAAATCACTCTTAAACACGTACATTGTTTAGAAACATGGATATGAGAAGACTCAGAAAGTTAAGTTTAAGCCAAGTGGAAAAATGGAGCACAATATTTTGTGTTATGGAGATGCTTACGACATATATGAGTTTTAATTTAGAGATTTAAGTTCAAACACCAAACAAAGAAATATTGCACCAAGTAAATAAGTATTATAATTGAAAGGTGATTTTGGAAACACCATATAAGATAAAATATAAAGATAGCATTTGAACCCAAAAAACAGAAAAATATAGCACCAAGTAACTACCAAAATAAAAACATGATTAACCAGAGCAATCGAAACATCAACGAAAATAAAGAGATGTGGTCATTCATAGAAACGAAGATAGAAACAATAAAATTTCACAAAAAAATAATTGGCTATCGAACATGTTCAAACAAAGACATTACTTCACTTACGTCAACTTATTGCGTCTATTAACCGGTCTAATATGCAGAAGCACCACCTTGTGTAGAAGGACTTTGTTGCCATTTATTCTTGAAAGCCTGAGAGTAATGCCACCCGACCGTTTTTCCGTGTGTTCCGACACCTCTCTCCGGGTCCGTGGGCCGACTCTGTCCGACAGTTAGGAGCGCTATTCTAAGAAGGCATTAAAATCATGATTTACTGTCTCTGCAATCACCATGTGATCTTTCCCCGTGTCTTGTCCTCATTAGCACGATTCTAGAAACTTACTTCCCGGAAGGTCACCCATCCTAGTACTACTTTAGCACAAGCACGGTTAACTTTGGAGTTCTCTTAGGACAAGTGACCGAAAAGAATATTGCACAGTTCCCTCACACACTAATATGACTCTACAAATCGGGGTCTCACAATCTCCCCCCACTTACAGAGCGCAACGCCCTCGTTGCACATCAAAATCATCAACCCCGATGGTGTGAGTCCCTGACTCCACACTCATCTGGGTTTGGCTTTGATACCAAATTGTAACGCCCCCCCCCCCCCCCGCCCCTACCTTGTGCCCCGCTGCCTCTCCTTGGGCTCGCGGGCCCACNTGACGGCCGGGAACGCTACCTCGAGGAGGCTTTAAAGTTATGATTTACTATCACTGCAATCACCACGCGATCTTTCCCCGTGCTTTGTCCTCACTCGCTCGTTTCCGCAAATCACTTTCCTGAATGTCATCCATCCTAGTATTGCTACAGCACAAGCATGCTTAATAGTGGAGTTCTCTCACGACAAGTGATCGAAAAGATAAGTGCACTTTGGTGACTTAGGTAGCCAAATCAATCCTTATAAGCTTCCCTCACACAATACTGTGACTCTATAAACTGGGGTCTCACAATCTGGAACCCCCGACCGCCCCTACCGTGTGCCCCGACGCCTCTCTACTAGCCCGTGGGTCCACCATGTTTGACAGTCGGGGGCGTTAACTCGAGGAGTCTTTATAGTCATTATTTACTGTCTATGCAATCATCACGCGATCTTTCCCCGTGTTTTGTCCTCACTCGCATGGATCCGCAAACTCACTTCCCGAAAAGTCACCCATCCTATTGTTACTCCAGTACAAGCATGCTTAACTGTGAAGTTTTCTCCGAATGTGTAACCGAAAAGATAAGTGCACTTTGGAGATATAGGTAGCCAAATTCATCTTTTTAATCTCTCCTCAAATACCATTTTGTCTCCATAAATCGGGGTATCAAACTCACCCCCACTTACAGAGTGCAATACCTCGTTGTGCACAAGGATTGTAACCCCCGATGGTGTGAGTCCTTGATTCCACACTCATATGGGTTTGGCTCTGATACCAAATTGTAACCCCCCCGGATTGCCCCACCCGTGTGCCCCAACGCTCNCCACCTTGTCCGACGGTCAGGGACGCTACCTCGAGGAGGCTTTATAGTCATGATTTATTGTCTGTGCAATCAACATGCGATCTTTTCCCGTGTTTTTTCCTCACTCACATGATTCCAGAAATTCACTTACCGGAAGGTCACCCATCCTAGTGTTATTCCAGTACAAGTACGCTTAACTGTGAAGTCCTCTCAAGATGTATGGCCGAAAAGATAAGTGCACTTTGGTGACATAGGTAGCCAAGTTAATCCTTTTAAGCTCTCCTCAGATACCATTTTGTCTCCATAAACCGGGGCATCAATGCAAAAAGGCATCATCATGTCACCATACATTTAACAACAAAAGAATTTTTTCCTTCAAGAAGATGCACTTCTCTTATCCCAAATACAGAAGATAAATTGCATTCTATGAAACCAAGAGAACCTAGAATTGATTTGGCCTATTGGGACCGGCTTGTACACCAAACCCAAAAGGATTAGAAGAAGTTATTGCGACTGATTTCTTGTTTGAGTACCAAAGCCAAAAGGATTATTTGGCTTTTGATTATTGTGGATGAAGAAATTTACATGCTTTCCGATTCCTAAAATTGTAAGTACAACGCCAAAGATGATACAATCCAAAGCCAAGTATCATTTTCTTTCCTTTATGTGTTATAAATACTGAATTGAAAATTAAGAGGAAATGATGAAGGGTACTTTTAAGAAAGCCCGAGTAATAGCAGTTTCACACAGTTTTCAAACACAAGCTAGGAACAAGATGAACAATTATCCCTTATACATTAATTAAGAATTAAGTTTGTCACATGTATCACCATAATTGTTTTTAACAAAAAATTATAACATGGCAATTTAATGTAACTTGATTGGTTTAAAATTAATTTGATTGCAACTAAAAATATTTGACATGTCAACCTATATTCTTTGAAAAAAATTAGTTTTTGCCAAAAAATGTAATAGTTAGATTTCAAAAATGTGTCATATACATATTTAATAAAAATATATAAAACTAAAACTAATAATATAATAAGTAGTTGAATAAAATATAATATAATTAATTATGACGTGAGTTTGTCACATATTTTCAGCAAGATGAATTATAACAAAAAAATATGACATAACACTTTAATGAAATTTGGTTGGTGATAATTATAATTATATTTTTAATATTTCATTTAATGATCTTCTAGATATAATCGTGATTTAACTTGACACATGTCTTCACCAAATTAGCTTTCAACTAATAAAAATTATAGGAAATAATGATGTATGCCATGAAAACACGTCAACAATATAATAATTTTTATCTAAAAATTTGTGACATGATTTTTATGAAATACTATTTTTATTTGGTGTATATTTTACGTCACATATATATTTTCAAAATTTTACTCAAATTATATTTAAATGATTTCCATAAAGATACTTTTGTATTAACTTATATTAAAAATACTTAGTTTGAAGGATCTAAATTTTTCCTTATAATTTACAAAAAATTTCAAGTTTAAAATAAAACTTATAATGAATCTGGATATTTTAACATTCATCTATACTCATTATCAATAAATTTCTATAGTGAAAACTATAGAGAATAATGATATATATCAAGAAAACACGTTAATACATTTTGCTAAAATCATAATCATTAATTATATTCTAATCAAAACGCAATCATTAGTTATACTAAATCAAATAAATTATAAACATTTTTACGATAATTTATCCGCGCATTGCGCGGAGAACCATCTAGTTGTATAGAAAATTGTTCGCTTTCAAGACTATCTAAATACAGTGAAGGTAGAAATGTAAATGTTACAGAGCTGAGCAAATTAAAAACATTAATTAAGTATCATCACCAAAACTCACCTAGAACATTTTTTTGTCAATCCCTAACCAAAGCTTCTAAAACTCATCTAGACATTCAAATTAAAAGATGAACTCTAACTACCAGATTATCTTAAGCTCAGCAACGGTTTCTTTATCGCAACTTCTTTGGCTTTTTCAAGAATCTAGTTTGCTTTCTCATTTTTCCTGTGTATGCTTCTTTGATGGAGTCTCCATCAGCTTTAATGAAAGACTAAAGTAATCTTACAGTTTGTGTTAGGCTATGTGTACCAAGATCTTCCATAGGGATATTAGTCCAATCATTGGGGTTTGTTTTCATTTTTGAAGCCCAAAAAAAACTTGATTAACCTATATCCAGAAGGTACTACTCATAAAAAAAGCAGCCAAGGCTTTCAAGTTTCAAGAGGTACGCCTAAAAAAGGTTCCTCTTGTGTTCTTTCGTGGCTTACAATATGACCACCACGTAGATCCACCATTCTAGAGATCGGTTATAGCTTTTGAGCCAATCTTCTTGCGTAACATATCATTAATATATACTGACCAATTTTGTCTCAATTCATGAGCGATGATGAAGAAATTTTATGCAAACCCAAAAAATTACAATATAAAATATAAGAAACAAACACCATTCGTATCATCACACTAAAAACAAATGCAACATAAATACTAATTCCAAATGAAAATAAGGGGGTGTTATTGAATGTTGCGTTTTAAATGAATTTATTGTAATTCAAAATAAAAGTGAAATTCAGGGTTATTCAATCATGTATTTGATGAAATACATTAAAATACAGTGTTATTCGATTAAGCATTTGATTGATGTAATATGAAATACATTGAAATCACCTGTTATTCAAAAAAATTAGATTTTTGTTGTGAATTGCTTTTGATGGATTTTAATGTATTCTCTTGGTCATTTTACAACTAATCCAAATCAGAGGTTTTTCATCAGTATTCTCAAATACACTCATAAAAACATAATTACATAAATAAATTTATTCTTTTCATTTTTCTTTTGAACCAAACGACTTAACAATAATAAAGTTCATCGATAAAATTCTTGTAAGAAGGAAAGTTGTTATGACTTTTTCTATTCTGATTAGGAATCATACACTTTATTTGGAGGTTTCTTTTGTTATATTGATTGTGAATCTTCAAATTCATATGATTTTTTTTTGATGTTTCATATGAAATTACTCTTTTTGTTAAAGTATATTTCATTGAATTATATATTTTTTTAAAAATATTTTCTAGTTTTAGATGATTTGAAATTACATACAAATCAACCAAAACACATTACAATCAAATTCACTAAAATACTTTAAAATACATTGTCCACTGCTACAAAATACAACAAAATCCATAAAAAAACTTCCAAATTCAATTACAACACAATACATTAAAATCCAAAATTCAATAACACCCCCTAAAAGTTTAGTGATGTAAAACCAAAGAATGATTTGACCGAGTAATACCTTTGAATCATACTATTGTTTCCGATGGCTTGAAAGATGGGCAGCTATGGAATCTCGAGACCCGAGTTATGTTCATTCTTTCACACCTGAAACATCAAAAACTAAGGTCAAACCTTAATAACATCGCTGCTCAGTTTTACCAGTAACCATTGTAAACGAGCCCTTCAGCCTTTAAATTTTTATTTGTATAAAGAGCTTTTCGTGTTCTTCTAAGCTCAGATCTCTAAAAAATATAGAACTATTCTTGAAATTTAACATTTTAGTTAGATATTGTAAATAAATCTAAGAGATAATTTTTCTTCCTTTAAATAAAAGTTTGTGAAGACCAAACATTTGATTAGAGGAGAGAGACCAAAAACAGAAGAAAATTACCGATTTGGACATGTCGATGTTGATGTTGACGAAATTGATTGACCTTGATCAGATGAAAATAATTAAATAATCCTTTAAAAAGCTAGATTTTCCATGAAGTAGTATTGCTCGTGGAGGTCAAATACATCAGCTAGAGTAAATTTTTTAGGCGTTAAAATCTTTGGGGAGGTAGATGAAAGGAGCGATATATGAGAAGAGTTTCTCCCCTTTAGTTTAGTATGTGATGTGGCATCATATTAGAATAAGTTTTGTTAGTGAGCTTAGCATCAATTGAGGAGTGAAGAGGTTTGTGTTCGTCACTCGCCTCTGATGTGAGATCCGCTCTTCATCCTGATGTCTTATATTGGGGAGGTCGATTACAATCACCTATGTAGGATTTCAGTTTCGGAAGGCGGAGAGGAAGTGGATTCTCCGGAAGATCTTACAAAATAAGAGTTGAACAACTGACATGAAAAATGAATAAAGCTTTTTAAAAAGGTAACGTGAATAGTGTGAAAGGCCATAGGTTTTTTCTGCATGATCGGTGGGATTTTGGGTGTGGGAGCTGCGGTGGCTTTGTAGCAAGGAGATGGAGCAGTAACGGAGGAGGGGGAGAAGCTTTATGAGGCGTCTTTGGCTAATAACCCGCCAAAACAGTAGGAGAGTCGGGTGGAGGAATGGAGGAGACGAAAGGGCAATGATTATTGGTTGGCGACTTCATTACGTCGGTTACGTTTCAGGTCACAGGTGGAAATGTTTGGGGACAAAGGGAGAAGGAGAAAACAAAGGTGGGGTTGGACCTATTTAGGCTTAGGGTTATTTTACGGTCCAATTCGAGTTGTTTGCATGAAGGAATTGACATTCACGGGGCAGGATGGCTAAATGGCGTGTCAGCTGGGGGTGAAAGCAAAGAGAGGTTGAGGTGGACACTTTGAAAAGCTAGAAATAGAAGACTAGGGGGTTACTCTGCGCTACGGGCAGATTTCATTTTAGATTTTTATATTGTATTAACTATAAAATCTATTAAGTTAAATGTGTAAAAATTTACAGAGCTAATATTTAAGCATATATAGTTCGAAAAAAAATTTGACAATAATTATTTCTACTATACAGTAAATAAGTTAGGTAATAAGCATTATTTGCTTTCACAATAAAATTTGTTTTTTGTAATAGTTATACTAAGCTTCTACAAAATAATATTGTCCAAATTGTTTGTAGTAACTTTGTTCTGGTAAGAACAACAAATTAACTTTTATAGGTGTTAATAGATTTTTTTACAACACATGCAATGAACATTTATAAAATGATCATAACGAAGAGAGACGTACCCAAATATGATTTATATTGAATGTTTTAAGTTGACAGGATAAAGAATAAACTTTAATGTCTTTCTTATAAATATTTTTCAGGGTATGAAAATATTTATCACAATTTTTTTTCTATGTTGATTGAAAATTTATTAAAATATAGATCATTTACGAGGTTGTGGTATAATTTTTAATCATAAAGCTTTGTACTGTTAGGGTAATTTTTGATCTGCTCTTTGTGCCAATACGAAAAAGCAAAGATTCAAGCAAAGAAATGATAGAAAAATGGGCGAAATATGTTGTATTGTATTGAGTATGTGAACAAGTCTTTGAACGTGTTAACGAATAAAATAGAGTTTACAAGGTGAAGTATTTATAGTATATCGAAGATGATGAGGGTCGAATCTCCATTAAATTTACGCTAGATATCGTGTTTACAAGTCTCTTGTTTTTATATCACTAATTTACTCAGCATAAACTATTATAAATACTCAAAAAATGATTTTCTTAATAACAAGTTAGTAACAAAAAAACATATGAAATATACAATATATACCTCAATATCAAAGAAAACGAATACAAGAGGAGCTTGAATAAGAACCAAAAAGAGGATTGTAGTTACATCTATGTCTTGAAATATAGAAAAAAACAGCAGAATAATACAGATCAAGTAAATATACCATGCGGTAAAATCATCTTCAATACATTGGTCATCATCTCCAAGACCAACATAAGACCAACATGTACCAGACGTTCTGCACTTGTAACAAAACCACTCATCACAGCAAGAAAACAATAATACAGACAAAAACAAACACATTCAAGACGAGTAATGGCATGAAGAAAACAAACAGACGAGTAAATCAGAGACACGAAGCTCTTGGAGACCCGACAATACAAGACCCATAACAACCATAGGGGACAAAGTAGAGAGCCAACAATCACCTCAGACTCGTACATTTGTACCATCACCAATTATCCATTGAAGACTCTGACATAAGACTTCGCGTCCAGCCATAATCCGACGCCAACCATGAGATATAGTTGTCGGTGGCGAACACTACATGAAAGAGGAAGAACGGCAATACTTGCCCAATAATATTTGAGAAACCAAAGAGGAAGGATTCTTCAGTAGACGCTAGGAAAGCTTAGTCAATAGAACATCGTTAAAAGATTCTACATCCTTAAAACCTAACCCACCAGCAACTTTCGGCAAAGTCAATCTCTCCCAAGAAATCCAAGACATCTTAGGGATGTCTTGCTTATCATCCCATAAGAATCGAGTAAGCGTTTACTGAATTCACTTACGGAGCGACATCGATAACTTGAAGCAAGACATAGCATATGTAGGAATGGTGGATAGAACAAAATTAAACATAACATGCTTGCCATCATAAATAAAAATCGTGAAGACCAACCTTGAGCCTTCCACCTAACATGATCAACAATGAAAGCAAAGATATCACGCTTCCACTGCCCAAGATGCTTTAGCAAGCGGAGATATTTGCCAGTACCTTCCTCCTTGAAAATGCATAGCCAATTCTTCCCCATCACCCGTCGAGAAGACGGTGACTTAGACGCAAACGTCTTTGATGACTTAAAGATATTAATAGATTGGCACGAAGATAATTTGTATCCATGGATAAGCTTCTTCAGAGCATCAACACTTGAAGAATCAGACTTACAGAAGAACATCGTATCATCAGCAAGGAGAAGATGAACGATTAGAGGACTAAACTGAGAGACCTTGACACTTGGCAAGCTTCCATCTTCCTGAGCCCGACGGTAGAGACAAGAATAATTTTTGTTCAAAGAATGAAGAGACATGGTGAAAGAGGTTCTCCTTGACAGAGCCCTCTTGAAGGAAGCACCTAACCTTGGGGCGTGCCATTGAGAAGGAAAGAATATGATACCATACTAACGCATTCCATAATTCAGTTAATCCATACTTGATGGAACCAAAATTTCTCAAGAATACAAAGTAAAAAAGTCCACTCAATACGATCACACACCTTACGCATGTCTGTCTAAATTGTCATTGCCCTACATTTCGTAGCTTTTGAACGGCATAAACAATAAAAAAATCTCATGAGTGATAAGAACTTTATCAGATATTCCTCTACTCGAAACAAAAGCTAAATCAAGCATGGAATGATAGAGTGCATTTGTGCTGTAAGAATCTTAGCTACGAATTTACAGAAGACGATACAAAGGGCTATATGCCGATAATCAAATACCTTTCGAGGATGCGCAATTTTCGAAATGAGAGTGACATTAGTGGAGTTCATGTCACGTGAAAAGAGTCAGTAATAAAGAAGTGTCATCTCCTTAATGACATCCACGCCCATTGCCGCCTAGAAATAGTGGAAAAACTCTGCGAAAAACCCATAAGGACCAGACGCCTTATCCGCATTGATAGAAAATATAGCCCGCTTAACCTCATCAGCCAAGGGAACAGCCGTCAACATAGTATTATCCGTATCCGAAACCAGGGAAAACGAAGTATGTTCAATAACGGAGAAATCAACCGTACCATTAGAAGAGAAAATATTATAGAAGTAAGAGTAAATCAAAGCTGCAACTCATGTTCTTTAAAATGCACCAAACCAGCCTCATCTTCGATGACCGATATACCATCGTTCTTCGGTTGCACGTATAAGCATGAAAGAAATCAGAGTTCCTATCACCATGATGCAACCATAGAATTCGACTTTGCTCCTTCCAAAACTTCTCCTCATTCCGATATGCAACCTCAAGAGTAGACGTAAGTCGCTGAACTTCAAGGGGATCCACAAAAGAGTTAGAAAGAAGAGCATCAATCTTAGGTCGCGAGTCTTCAATCAGCTTAGCACTATGAAAGTGATGTTCCTTAGACCACCTAACCAACGTCTAGTGACATTTTCCCAACGTAGCCAAGACAGAAGCATGACCCTCACGTTGCCAAAGCTCTGAGAGAAGGTCAAAGACCTCATCTCGTTAGCGTAGGCGACGATGTCTTATCCTAAAATTATCAAGATACATCACTACCGATCGGTGGTATGAACCTTCAAACCGAAGGTACTCGGAGCGACCCGATAGGAACATTTCAACCCAAGAATTATTAGCCAAAGAGTGATCCAGACGAGCATGCACTAGATGATCATAGCGCATACCACGCCAAGATAGAAAGTTTCCCGAATGGTTAACATCCCATAAACCATTGATCGAAACAAAACTTCGGAAACAAGAAAAGGAGCCCTCCCACCGAGGAGGGCCCTCCTCGCTTCTCAGATTGAAGCAAAATATCGTTGAGATCTTTGGTAAGTAGCCAAGTTGTATCTCTATTTGCCCCTAACAGAGAAATAACATCCCATACTTCTAGACAATTCTATCTTGGAGCATCATAAACGAAAGTTAGATGAAAAGTAGCGTTACAAAATGATATCAGAGTATCAATAAAATTAGGAGATGTTGATAAAATCTCCAAGTCGACATTTTGGCGCCAAAATAATGCGAGTCTGCCACTTTGGCCCACAGGCAAAACAATGAATTTATTATCTTAGCCCATCCACTGGAAATCTTGAAATACAAAGTGATTCTGATTCTTTGTCTCATCATAAACATAATGTCCGGGAGATTTTTAACCTCAAATCCTTAAGGCATCGAACTGTTAGGGAGTTTCTGAGACCCTGACAGTTCCAACTCGTTGTAATCATTGATAAGTGGATGGTTTTTGGGAAACCACTGAACCCTTACAAGATTGTTCAAAAGACAAAGAATTTCTAACTTTGGAAACTACAGAAAAAGTAGAAGAGTCCTCAGTATGAGGTAAAATAGGAGCCGAAGGAGATGGTTGAGATAAACCAATCTTCTTGCAAGGAAAAGCTTTTCCACGAACCGCCGCTTGCTTCTTATTAGCTTCTGTAGGCTCATCCTTAGAGACTTTCCTCGGTGTTGTTCTTTTTGTCTTCTCCGGAGCTTTGAGAACTTTAGGAACTTTTGGATCTCTTGGAGCTTTTGGTTTGGGAGCCTTGCGCGTCTTTGGAATAACAACAGTCGACAGTCTTACCTGAAATTGGAGATCCGCATTTGGCTCTGAAGACGACTAAGTTCTCACTTTTCGCTGAACTGCATGAACATCAGAACCACCGGGAATCTCATATGCCAAATGAATGCTCATAACATGGAAATTTGATGACGAAACTTGAAGACTAGATTGAACTTTACATCCTGACCCAAGTTGTTTATCAACCCCATATTTGTAACCCAAGACAATGCAAAAACATGCACAGTCGTATCTTCCTAGGAGATTCTTTCAAGAGTTGGTCGGTGTGACCTATCCGTAATAGAGCCTTCGACCTTATCAAAAAGATCTTGAATTGGGATAAATGGGGATAGCCAGCTGATCTTCAACACTTGCAACTCTCAGAGCAGGTTGTAAAGGTTCTTCGACTTTGTCTTTGACCTGGTAAAGCGTACCTCTTGTATCACGTTGAGACTCACTAGACCGAGTTTGAGGGGCATAGGAACGATGACGAGACACATGGTCTTGTAACGATCCTCAGAACGAGGTACATATGACCGTAAATGAGATGGTGCTGCATCATAATGACGAGAAAATATTGATCTGAACGATGCTCATATCCGCATGGATTACTCCGGAGATTGGTCTGGCGGCGTGGAGAGGATACGCGATAAGATTGCAGCGGGTAAACTTGAGCTGAAATCTCACGCCTCAAAGGTAACCAAAGAGTAACTGGAGCAGAACGATGATGGTTAGAAGGACGAGAGTTATGGCTCTCCTCACGCTGACTTTTGAACGACTCAAGCTTGTGCAAAGTATTAGCTTGACTCATTCTCAAACCTTCTCTCTCTGATTTATTTAAAAATAGAACATTTCTTATACTCGTGAAACAAAGAAAAGCAGGAAAAGCAATGCTTCTCTAACCTCTAATACTCAAATTCAAGTGTAACCTCCTCACGTGTTGGAAAGGTGAAAGTCTTCTTCATTACCAACTGTTTTAAGCCATTAATGGATACCCGAATGCGTCCCTCCTCCGAATCCGATGCAATATAAGTACCAATATCATTGGCTATAGCCTTTAGTATGTCAAATTGATAGTAATGAATTGGGGGATTGCGGACTTGAATCCAAAAAGGAATAAAAGACGGAAAAGAATCAGAGATAATGGATTCCCATCTTTTTACTACTATCATCCAATGCTTGAAATGGAATGGAGCATTCTACAACACCAAAGAGAGATCATCCTCCAACTTGAAGTGGAAACTGAATTTGTCGTAGCTTAAATCCTTGCTGGAAACATTCCTTGAAAGCCCTCACTCTTGGGATATAAAATTTACCACTGACTTAGATTTTTGAACCTCCAGATACAACACACGTCCAATCAGAGTTAATATGTTTACTTCAATCAGTGCGGAAGTGTCGGCTTGAGGAAGGCATGTAGATTTATCACGAACCCAGCAGTGAGAGGATTCAACCCCCTTTCCTTTATCCAAAGCAGAGTATCGTTGAGCCATAGTGATGTCACAAAAAGAATAAGCACTCTGAGGCTTAAGCAGACTACATAGATGTAGTAATGATCATGCAAACAAGGCCAGAGAAACCATCAATGATGCTCTATTTCAAATCGTGGAAGACAAGGCAGACAAATTATTTTTCTTCTAACAAGAATACTAAAACTCACAATAAGCCTTACAAAAAAAACTTGGTTCCTTTTTTCAAAGATTGAAACCTCGACATTAAATTTTAAAACATTTATCATGCAAATTGATTTTGACTTTTTTTCCATTTTTTATTTTTTTAAATTGTTCTATCTTTTACCAATCGCTCAGAAAAATAGTGAACACCATCAACTTAATAAAAAAGAAATTAAATCTTAGAAGATTGTTAAATAACAATTTAATAGTAAAAGAAAATACTAAAGACAAACTAATCTTAAAATAAAATAATATAATTTCTAACAAAAAGTAAGGCTGATCTTCTTGTGTCAATATCTCCGTACTAACTAGATTTAAAAATTTTGGTAATCAGTTTCATGCAAACAAAAAAATCACTGATATATTTGTTTACAACCTTATGAAAACATGGAAAAACACACCGTGCCCTAAAAACAATATAAAAGACTAGCTTAAAAGATATAAAATATCCGTGTATACACCAGGTTCGACCTTGAGCATAAGCCAGGTAAGCCATCGATTAGGGTCATCGTTATTTTGAAACTTTTTAGGACCACAAATATTTGTTTCTTATGATAAATTTATATATGTAGGGCCACCAAGTATCATTGTATTAAAAATTTTTTTAGAAATATTGAACATATTTTCAAATGTATATACAATTATTATGCTTTGAAATTTAAAATAATATACTTATAAAATGATTAGTAATATATATTTTTCGATTAGGGCTACTGCTATCGTTAAACCAGTCATGGTGTACATGCAGGTCTTTGCCTAGTATTTAATAAAAAAGACTATTAACGCTCATTAAAGTAATTAATATATGGGAAACTAAAATCAATATACCAACAAAAACCATTAATTAAGTTTTAGTTCTCTGTAAAACTAAATTATACTTTTTATCTCTCAATTTTTTTCTCTTTTATTAGTGTTCACAAAGAAGGGACCTTTTTTTTAAAAATCCTCTAGTATATACCAACAAAAACCATTAATTAAGTTTTAGTTCTCTGTAAAACTAAATTATACTTTTTATCTCTCAATTTTTTCTCTTTTATTAGTGTTCACAAAGAAGGGACCTTTTTTTTTTTAAATCCTCTAGTATTTTATTATTATTATTATTTTGGATTCTCAAAAAATTAAATCATATTTTTTTGTAATATTCACTTAATTCTACCTTAATATATTACTAAAGTTTGATTAATACAACCGCGCAAATGTCTTTTTATTTTTTTATGTATTCAATTTATGATTGATCATGTTTACATATTTTGAGTATCATATACGTGATTTTCGGTTATTTCGAGTTTTGGGTTCAGATTCAGGTTCATATTTTAGATTTAGCAGTCATTTTGAATTTGAGGTTCGGGTTTAGGTTTGGGATTTTTGAGTTTTTTGGATATCCGTGCGGGTTTGGGTACGAATTCGATTTGGATAATATTCGATACTCAAACTACCGTGAAACAAAATCCGTTGGGGTATTTCTTTATTTGAAAACATCAGATGACTAAACCTAAATTTTTATAATTTATATAAATTATTTTTAAAGACATCTTTTTAACTATATTTTTTAATGTCTTCGAAAAACCTTTGATATGTAAAGGAGTAATTAATTAGATACACTAGACAAATTTAATAATTTTTAAAAAAAAATTTCAATATAAAAAATCACATAGGAAAAAGTTGTATATTTTTCTTCTACTTTTTTCATATGCCTTTCTTCACATCAGCGATTATTTAATAATATAAGATACCAACTCTTACTCTTCTTTGCAATTCTCTCCATCTTCACAATTGAGAAAAAAAAATATTTTCTTTAGCATCTTTTCTTAATTTTATCATCAGATTATTCATGGGAACAAACCAAGTTCCAGCACTAGAGGAAGATATCGAAGCTAGTAGTTTTTTCTTTTTCATATTTGTATCTTCTCTTTCTCTTCTGTTTTTTTATTTTACATTATGTTTTTGTGTTTAGATAGCCAAGATCAAGAAAAAAGGGTAATCCTAGCTCAAAGGAAAAATGTTCATACTATCGAACTTGTCTCTTCTTCTGATGAATCTCGATCAACATTTTTCTCCTCAGTCCAAGATATTTGTTTATGAAGAAATTTGAAAATGTAATTAGAACGAATAAAGTGAAGACAACACATAGGATGATTTTCGAGTTAATGAAGAATGGTGCAAAATTTGGTCACACAATCAAAGTCTACATTATTTGCGGATCATCATTTTAAGTAAATCTTATTCATAAATTTATGTAATTGACACCAATGTATCAAATAATATATTTAATAATATGATTCTATTTAGTTTTTAATATGATAAAGATAGTAACATTGCATTTGAGAAAATGGGTGCTAATTTAATTTCAATTTTTCAGTGAAAGTCTTCTATTAATTTATTGTATTATGGATGTGAAAATTTTTATTTTAAAAACATCCACTTAATCTTAATTAATTGAAATAAGATGTAATAAGTTTTCAGTTGTTCCCCTTATACAAAACATGTTATCAAAAAAAATAAAAGAAAAATTATTCTCATTGAAGATTTTTAAAAAATATATTATCAAGACAAGCTTCAAGGAATTAATATAAAACTTGCCATTACCTAAAAGGGAAAAAACAAACGAGAAACTATAAAACAATAATCCGCTTAGAAAATTAGATATAAAACTAAAGAAGTTGCAAATTGATTTGATGTGGTTAAAGTGAGCCAAAATTGGATCCACTCATTAGTGACTCATCATCGTCTCCCCGGAGTTGAGTATTGTAAGATGATGTGCCACGTGGATTTATACTACAATTGATTGAATTAGTTTGGATATATTAAATGATTCTTCTAGGTAAGTAATAATCCAGTGGGCTTATTTTTAAGTGTAGATAGTTGACAAACAAAACAAAAAATTAAGAGGAAATAACAAATAGAAAACTTTTTTTCTTTTTTGCCACTGGCAAAAGGTATAGTAGTATATGTTGTCGAAAAAATAATAGTTTGTAAAATTAATCTTAAGAAAAAATAAGAAAATTTACCTTCTATGCCAATGATTTTATAAAATCTTTCATATATGTCATCGCTTTATTCCATATGCAAATATGCCATAACTTTCAAGTGAAATTACCTTTTTGTCCATGCTTTGTTGTACACTTGTCTCTCTTCTGAGATTTGGAGCCTCAAACGGGATAAGGAACACCAAAAGAAGAAGACATTGTCATAAGGACGATGTTGCTTCTAGGTCTGATTGTTACCGGAATTGGAGTCTCTTATATATATATATGCCAATACTCTTTCCAACAAACCCAAAGATTCTCCGACTCTCTCAATTTCTAATTCAATATGCCATTTCATCATCTTTGGTTCGTCTTCTTCGTCCATTTCAACATCTTTTCTTCTGGAGATTTCACAATTTGTGATGTAGCCTTTTCCACGTCATTGGTGTATTGTGTTTTGACTATGTTCTTGTCACCTCGTGGAGATTTTTTTGGCCTTTGAATATTGACTTTGTTCTGATTCTACTTTATGGGTTGACCCAAGTTTGCTTCAACAAAAAATTATTGATCTTTCTGCAATTTTTTTAGTATGATATGTGTTTTGGGTCAAAGCTCAAAACATTTTCTCATATGACCACTTGCGAATCTCTCTCTCTCTCTCTCTCTCTCTCTCTCTCTCCCTCTTCTTCTTTTTCCTNGTTTATGGGCCTTTGTTTTAAGATTAATTAGCTAGGGTTTTATGAGTTTTAGGTTTGTATAAATATGATACTTTATGGTTTGTAAAGAGAGAGAGAAATATAGAAAAAATTTTCCCATTCTTTCATGGTATCAGAGCCTTACAATTTTGGGGTCTCGTTCTTTGTTGAGTGTTAATCGATTCTCTCAATTGAGATTTCAATTTCTTTTGGATGAATTATTTGAGATTTATTTGATTGTTGGTTATGAAGAAGATGAGAATTGAAGAGGACATGGTGGTGAGAGATTCTCTTGATATTACGGAAGACGGAGTAACGGAAAGCACTCGTTTGAAAAAAATCAGCGCATCGATTCATACTCATGCTGTGTGGATCTCTGAGACAGAGGACATTACAGATGTGGTTACAGATGCTGCTACAGATCAGTGTTGTCACATATTTGCTGACGCAGATGTAGTGCAAGCTGAAGCACTCGCCAAGACTGGTTTAAAGAAAGAGCAATGGGATCAAATATTGCGTATCATGGGGCAAAAATCAGCAAATTTGTCAAGTAAGAGAAGTTATTCTGATGAATGGCTAATTGATAGTGGTGCCTCGCACCATATGACAGGTACTTTGAGTGGTATGACAGATGTTCGTAGTGTATCACCGTGCTTGGTTGGATTACCTAATGGTAGGACAGTGGTTGCTGATCGAGTAGGGAGTGTCATTCTGACAGATAAGTTGACATTGGACCAAGTTTT
>OVAN01004164.1:0-26653 GCA_900406275.1 Anastatica hierochuntica
TAGAGCTTCAATTTGGTTGTTCATGGTGGTTGGAAAAAATTGTTGATGATGGTATTTTGGTAAATATTTGGAGATGTTGAGGGTGTGTTTGTATTTTTAAAATTCTTTTTTTAATTAAATAATATGAAAATAATGGCATTGGTTGTAAATATNTTGGTATTTTAAAAAAAGAAGAGAGAGAATGTTATTTTTGTGTTTGACCAACAATTTTGAGTCATTTTTGAAATCACCCCATCAATTACATAAAACTATCTACATATATAAAAAATATTATTAGCAAAAGAAAGCGTTCGAAATTGTGGTATATGTCTCCTCGATTATGTCTAATTTATCTTCGATATAACTATGTTACGCATATGTATCATAAACAACCTTGAAAAGCTTCTAATGGTTGAGTAATTCTTGTAAATATAAACAATTATATCCATAAACTCAATTACTAACGTTATATGATTATACTGATGTGCATGCACTCTAATTCCTGCTGTAAACATTTTGCACACTAAACTCCCACAAGCGTCGTATCATCGATGTTTTTTTGATAACTTAGGTACCATTTCAGCCTTATTCCAACACATTATTTTTTTATTATTCGCCCAAAATACTCTTAGTTTTTTTTTACTAAAGTTAAATCATTGTTGACTCAATTTATGCAAAAGATCATATACAACTATGAAGAGTGTATGTGATATATTCTAACTAGAATTCGAAATATTTTTACTTGTTTCCAAGCCATCTTCCCTTTCATATTCAAAATAGTGATATATATAAAGCTATTAGAATTAACATATTGCAAAAAATTATAAGAACTAAAATATTGACAATTAAAATTCAAATAAAATTATCGAAAAATGGAAAATTAAATTTCAATTAATTATGTGATTATTTCGGCATTAGTAAAAAATTTACAGACATAGTTAAATTAAATGCTTTTATCACCACAAAAGGTTCGTATTATATTAAACGTTACATTACTCGAGGTACAATTTTAAAAGTTTAAGAAATTACAATGAATATTACACGAATATTTTATTTAAAGAACTTAAATCTAAATAGAAAAGATTTATTTTAGAACGACCCTCCAAAGAATGAGCCATGATTTTCTCATGTAGATGTTTACAAGAGAGTTATTGAAGGAAAAAACCACATAAGAAAAGGAGTTTTCACCATAGAGATTTTTTCAAGAGACAAAAATCAGGGAATAACAAAAAAAATAGACACTCTCTCAATAAATATTTTTTCCAGTCCAATTAAATGCTTTTAACTCTTTTTTTCACATTTTTCGCTTAACTAAACAAAGATACGATCACGATGCTTTTAATTTCTTATAAATTTTTTCAGCAGCAAAACAAAGCATCAACAATATGAATCAAAGAAAAGTATGGAAAAGACTTGTTCCACATTTAAGTCGATGAAGATTGAAGAATGAAGAAGGAGTATACACTCTGACTAGTTCAGAGAGTCTCAATAATACCTTGCTCACGTGTTAATTTAAATTATACGGTCGGTTGCATAAAATTGATCATTCATATATTGAACCTTATTCTTAATGTTTTACAAATAAGAAAACAATCAAAGTTGTAAATATTTATTTTTAAATGTTGGAGATTATTCTTTCAAACATCCATATTGTAAAAAAAAATTTACACAATTTCGTGTATTCATTAATTCAAGCTTTCTTTCACTAATCTTTCTCAGTTTTTAAAATAATTTAAAAAGTAAAATAAAATAATTTATAGTAACATAAAAATAGTGAAACATCTAATCTTATCATATTAGCGTATCAGATAAATAATATGTTCTATCAATCACATAAAACTAGCTACATATATAAAATATTATGAGCAAAAGAAAACAATATCTTCCACCTATTCGCGTTCCACATTATGGTATATGTCTCCTCTATCATTTCCATTTCAGATTCAGTATAAGTATGTTGCATCTATGTATCATAAGCATCTTTGAAAAGCTTTTCGTGGTTGACTAATGCATGTAATTATTGAAAATTATATACAGAATTAGCTCAATTACTAACATTATATGATTATACAGATGTCCACACACTTTGATTCTTGTTGTAAGCATTGAATTCCCACGAGCATCATATTGTCGACGTTTTTTTTTATAATTGGGGTTTTACTTCTGCCTTATCCCAACACTACTTTTTATCATTCGCCCAAAATACATCTTTTGGTTTTTTTTCCTTACTAAATTTAAATCATTGTTGATTCTATTTATGCAAAAGAACATATACAACTTCGAAGAGTGTATGAGATCTCATATTCCTACCAGAATTCGAAATATATTTATTTGCTTCCGAGTCGTCTTCCATTTAATTTAGAACTTACTCAAAAAAATAGTGATACATATTAAACTACTAGAATTAACATATTGCAACAAAACTAGAATAACAAAAATATTGATGAATAAACAATTCTAATAAAATTATCAAAAAATAGAAAATTAAATTTCAATTGATTATATGATCCTTTCGACATTAGTAAACAATTTACATATATAATTAAATTAAATATTTTTATCACCATAGAAATCTCTATTATATTAACTTTTCATTACTCGAGAGGTACAATTTTATAAGTTTAAGAAATTAAAATGAATACTACACAATACTTTATTTAAAGAAGAAAATATTTTTTTTATATAAAAGATAGAAAGAGGTTACTATTATTTCATATTAAGATAATATTAAAACAAAAGTTTACATCGTTTTCGGTAGCGTCTGATAACTACACAAAGTTTCAAACTATATATAAAATGGAAATTGGGGAAAGGTCAATGACTTGAGTCATTTGCGGCTGATTAGAGTCCAAGAGAAATATTACATTTTTAGTGGTAAAAGTATTTGCGTAATTGTTCATCTACCCAATTCAGTTGTTTCGTGATTTTTCGTGTTTTTCATGTACTTCCTATCAATTATCACAAGTACAACCAAATTTGTCAATAAATGGACTTTCAAGTGAAACTTATAAGGTCAAAAAAACTCATCCGAGAGATAAGCAAAGACATATTTTTCTACGCATGCGATACAAAATTGTTGATCGTGTTGAAAGTGATAGTTTTTAGTCACTATAAAGTCATATCGACTTAGATAAATATTCGTTTACTTTTAACGTTTGGTTTATGTGATTGGTTGATGTATTTGTTATCATGCTATATCTTTGTTTTTTATTAAAATTTTGTAGAATTTTTCATCTTATTTTGTAGTAAATCTTTTCCAATAGAACTGAATACGATTTTGATATAGTTTTGGTCCAAAAGAAAAAAGTTTAAAAAAAGAAAACTATATGATTGAAATTCTTTTTTTCTTTTGAGATTAAAAGGGTATTACAAATCAAAGACAAGATTATGCAATCCAAAAATTAAATAAAATCAAATTGTCAAACACAATCATGCAGATTACTTACTTATTTATAAAATGAATATCAGATCCAATCATAAAAATAGTTTCTTTAAACAAATTGGGATTTTGTGTTTGGAGAAGCTCAAATAAAAAAATCCAATGGGGATGCATTTGTTTCATTCTTCTAGAGTTCTGAGAAAAAACATTTAAGAGGGAAACTGAAAAATTGAAGCAAATACTGAGAAATGAAAGAGAGAAAAATGAAAGAACGAGTGAGACATTTAATTTAAAATTTTAATTTTTTCATAAAAACAAAAAAAATAAGAAAGAAAAAACAGATGAAAAAAGAATAGTTTGTATATCTCTATTCTTGTTTTCACTGTTTCGGGCTCTCTTTGTCAGATTTCTCAGTTTTCCTCCAATCTCTTATCTTCTTAGCATTTTTTTCCGGTGAGTTTCTTTCTTCTCAACCTGATTCCCTCTCTACATTTCATTATCTTGCTTGTTTGTGTCTCGATTTGAATCCTATCATGTTGGATTGTTGATTTTTCGGATTTTTTGTCGCTTTGGTGCGATTCGATGGTTGAAAAAAGGAAACGAAAAAATAGTCCCTATCGTAAGGAGAGATGATCAAACTCTTGTGTCGATGAACTGAGACAAAAAGCGCTCGACGAGAAGAAATGGTTAGCACGAGAGAGGTTAAAGTTCTTAAGCGACAAAAGACCTGAATTTTGTGTCGATGCCGACATTGAGTTAAAACACATGGGTGTCAACGAAACTATCCGTGTGAGCCCTAAATGAAGAAGCTCTTCTTCAATCATAACCACATAAATGAAACAAAAAGAAAATCTGAAATCAGGTTTTTACGATGATGAAAATGACATTCACATGGATGCTCACCTTAAAATGAGGAAGAATTTGAGGTTTTTTGACAAGTAGAATCTCCTTACGGTCTAGATTTGTGATTTGTTGTTTTTTTGCGCAATGCTCTATGGTATTTTTCTTTTTTTCGTTTATGTTTTGTTGTTGTTGACTTGGTTTTGATCTCATTGTTTTTGCTTATAGGCTAAGTTGAGCAGACCTGATATGAAGGGGATAACAGAGGCAAGTAGTACTTTTCATGTTGGTTTGTTAGATAATATTATATTTGTGTTAGTCACATGTGCTCAATTCAATCGGTAAATGTGATTTATTATTTACAATATGTCAATGCGAAGCAATTTACAGTCCTAAGATATGTAATTATGAGCAAAGTACAAAATTCTATTAGTTTATTTGTGTCTAAGATATCACAAATTTATCCTAAGCACAATGTGTTTATTTACTAGCAAGTATGATAGTTCATCGATTCTGTATTCTTCGATGTATGTTAACCGAAACCAAAATGTCTAGGTGAGACTAGCCAAGGCGGTATTATCAAGAAAAATGATTGATCACCTTCCAGACTGGTTTCTTTTCCCATATTTTACTTCTCAGCTATCATAATGTTTTCATTTTTAAAAAAAATTAATTATGATGTTATGATTACATTGGCTTGTAGGTATTGACGTCGGACACCGGTTTTTTCAAGAGCTGAAATTGTTGTAGGCTTCCATAGCCATTGGTTGAATGACATCAACTTAATATATCTTTTTTATATTCTAATATGAACTGCAAAAAAAAATTATTAATCACTCTCACTTTTTTCTTTCCACTACATGTGTATTATGACTACAAGTTCCCCCCCCCCCTTGCTATTTATATTGTTATGTCGGGTAAGTATGAGGAAGATATGGACAATGCAGATGAGATACACTGGCCAAGGTGGACACAACTTGACTGGAAATAAACACCAGATCAAAGATCAGGAGTTAGTACGAGGGAATATGGCGCTAAAAAAATTTTTTTGTTTGTTTTCAATCTTCTTATAACTTCGGATACTCTTTTTATGATTTCCTACTTGTCTTTATGTGCATGTTAAATTAGTCTTTTAGTTCATGCACCTCGGAGTATTTCACATAGAACTTATGCATAATTTGTATATGTTACAGAACTACATCAAGTATGAGATGTCTCTTAGGGTTATTCGTAGTCATGATTTCGCAAGTAGATGTACCAAAAAAGTATACACATATGACGGGGTCTATAAGGTACTTGATCATATATCCCTTTACTATTGGTCTTCAATTCATTTTATCTTTATTATTATCTCTTGTTTCCTAAAGGCAAAATTTATAAGGAAAATTTCGTTTCTTAAGCAATAACATCAAACGTTGTTCTTGTTTTTGCTTATTCACTGGTGTAACTCTGGTTCAAATTCGTACCTTCATTGTACGCGTTGTAGAGTACTTAGCAAAAAAGGACGTTTTAGGATTTACAGTGTTTAAGTATCAACTGAAACGATTAGAGGGCAACCAGAACAAACTACTAATCAGGTCTTTATGTTCTTTGTCTAACGATTTCTTGTCACTACTATATTTCATTATGTATTCTAGCACCTAGTGTATACTTCTATTACGAAATTGTTTTGATAAGTTATTTCAAGTATGCATAGTTCTTATATATGTTGTGTACATAAATTAGGTGTTCTACCTACTACATTAATCGCTCTATAACTTGAATTTTATTAAGTCCCTGCACGAATTTAACAAATTTCTCAATTATTAAAATCAACCAACTATCCAACTTTGAGTAAAAATCCTTAGACATGCTCAATGTTCTTGGCTAGTTTTGTGTTGCCACTTATTTGGTTTGAGTAACAAACATGTGGGCGGCCTCCTATTATTCATATTTAACAGTTAACTAAACAACATATTTCTTTTAAATGTTCTCTTAATATTTCATATTGTGAATGTTTTCGAATGTAAAATAGCTTTGTTTTCTTTGGCAATATCTATTGTGTTCTAACTTTGTACCTCGCTCAAAGAATGCACATGATTACTACGAGAAACTTGATCTCTTTTCATGCATCTTTACTGTATGTTTATTTATTGTCCTTGTAGGTCAACTTTGTATGTTGGCGCATACCAAAGTCTACTTTAGAGATTCATAGGTATGTGTTTAATTGCTTTTTATGTAGTATTTCACAGTTAGTTGCATTTTAACATCTATTAATGTTTTTTTTAAGCTTGGTATGCGAGGAGCTAAACGCATTTCAGCCACTAACCGTTTTGATGATCCAGCAGTTTCAACATCATGCAAGTTGGAGTAGAACTAGATAGTAATATTAACAATTGTATCTAGTATCTACTAAAGGATAGACTACAAGCTAAACTATTCTCTTTTTGGAACATCAGGGTTCACCTACATCAAATCTTTGAAAATTGAGCCCAATGTTCAAATTCCAAAGAGTTCAATTGGGTGTAACTGTCGAGGCAGTTGCACTGATCCAAGAAACGTGCATGTGCTAAGCTTAACGGGGGAAACTTTCCATATGACAACCTTAATGATGGCAGGTAAAATTACTTGTGGAGTCATTGTTTATTTGTTGTTGTAACCTAAATGTAATGTTTTGAACTGAAGTTCGCAATTAGAGGAGTAGACAGTTAGTATAATCTATTGAGATTGTCGTTTATTCTTTTTGCCCTTTCTTTGTTAGCTTTGACTAGAAGCTCACTTGATATAATGTTGCGATTGTATGGTTACATTTCAACTATGGTAAATTTTCTGTTTTTTCCTTTTCATATTAATTGAGCCTCAAGACATTTTGTTTGAATGTAGTCCTAACTATAGGTGTGGGCTTGAATGTGTCAACCAAACTTCTCAGAAGCAACTAAGGTTTCACCTCGAGGTATGTTTTGGTGAAGAATTATTATGGAACATCTGATTTTTAGTAATGTTAAAACGAGAAAAACAAACTATTGTGAATTTTATTATACAGTCTATCTATCATCCACTATATGTTAATAAGAGAAATGCATAATCTTTGCATGTCATTTTCGATGTTCTTCTGAACTTGAGCTTATTATATCTAGCGGACTTATCACAATCTAAATCCTAACTTTGATCTTGGTGTTTTGGCTTGTGGCCTTAAGTAGATTTTTTGTTTTCCAAGAAAGGATTGCACAGTTAGATCATGGGAGTACATACCGGCTGGATCACCAGTGTCTGAGTACGCAGGAGTACTCAACCGATGATATGGATACTATTTGTGACAATGACTACGTATTTAAAATTGACTGCCAACAGACAATGCAAAGTCTTAAAGGAAGACAGTTAAGTTGGAGAAGTTTTTTTTCTATATGCTCATTATCTAAATCAACCACGGTCCTTTTTAGGAATATCTTGTGCTTTCTTTCCTTCTTGCTAATAGAGAAGACTAAGGGACGTAGCTGTACTAATGGATAACAAAACCAATCAGAGCAACGCAGATGAGAACGTACCAGAGTTTTGCATTGACGTTGCTAGCTTCATAAATCACATATGTGAACCAAACCTGTTTGTTTAATGCGTTATGAGTTCTCACCAGGATATTAGGCTTGTCCGTGTGGTTCTTTTTGCTGCAGAAAACATTCCACCACTACAAGTACCGAGAAATTCATATGTGACACTCAAATCATGCTCTTTCTACCAAAATGAAGCTTGAAACATTTTCTTGTTTTCCGTTGTCGAAGTTGACTTACGAGTATGGATATACGCGCCATAGCGTTCATAGGTCAGATGACAAAGTAAAACAGCTTACTTGTTACTGTGGAGGAGTGGGTTGTAGAAAACGCCTCTACTAACAAGGAGGAGGAGAATCAATATGACATTTGATAACATTTTTGGAGTAGGAGGAAAAATGGTAAGGTTACTTGGTAACATATTTTTGGGGAGTACATAGGAACTTTTCCCCAAGGGGCAAAGGGATATCTAACAACGTGTTCACCTGACTTGATCATCTTATGCAGCGTACAATTAGTGCGCCTTATTATGCTATTGGTAGGGATGGGCGTTCGGATATCCCTTCGGGTATGGTTCGGGTTTCAGGTTTCGGGTTTTCGTCTTTTGAAGTTTAAGACCCACTCGGATATTCACAAATTACGGTTCGGGTTCGGATACCCGTATAAATTACATTAAAATTTTTTGAAAATTCTAATATAACTAAAATGCTTCAAAAATCCAAAAATAAAAATAATATACAACATAAAATCATGAATAGTGTATGACCAAGTACCTAAAATTAACATGAAAATTGGTTTGACTCGGTTATTTCGATACGGAAACTGTATATATTTCAAGTATTTAGGGTATTTCTAGTACTTTTAGCTATTAATTCAAACTAGAGTTTTGTCCCGCGCATTATATAGTTTTTCGGAAAATTAAATAACTATAGATGTTTTTTAATAGAATGATAACATGTCTAACATTTTAAAAGGTTTTAAACAAAAAAGCATATATTAATATAATATCATGTCTCTGGTAGAAATGTACGATTATGTGTAATATAAAAATAGACCTCGACATGTTTTAAATACAAAAGTAGAGCTGAACATCCGAGCTTTTGGTTCGGATCAATTATGTTTTTTCGGTCTATTTATTTTGGAGCAAATAGAGACCATATAGAAATTGATCATTTACCGGTTCGAGAGCGGTTCATATTATTTTAGTTCAAGCCAGTTTTCAAATTTTAATTGAAAATTAAAACACTAAACGGTTCAGTTTTAACTCGAATCATTCAAGAAAATAAAACCAAATAATACAAAAATTCTTATGTTTTAATACGGTTTAAACCTTCGTGCTAACCGAAAAATTAAATATAAAAGATAATACCGTACATATCCAAAATAATATAAAATATGTTTTCTAATTGAGTATATGAGACCTACTTTATATAGTAAATTTTCTCTTTGAAACTTTCACAATCGATGTGAGACAAACCAACATATTTTTTAAAGATATTTAATGTGTTATGCATATTGGGTTTACGAAATCAGGCTGTAACAATTTTTTAAAATGTTTATGAAATCTTTTTAAATAAAGTAATGTCATTTTTATCCATTAAATATTTTTAAGTTTTATTATTTTAATATACTTTCAAAACTAAATTAAAAACCGATTGAGAAACTAACACTCAACGATTCGATTTCGATTCATTTTATTCTAAAAAATCAAAGTTATATGTTTTCATGATATATATTCAGGCCAACCGTAGTTCAAACTTTTTCAAAATAAATATTAACCATATATATATATATATATATATATATATGAAATAAGATAATTGTAAGCAACTTAAATATATAATTTATATATATATATATATATATGAAATAAGATAATTGTAAGCAACTTAAATGTATAATTTAAATTACATTAATTCAAATAATTAATCGTTATAGTGTTATATTATAAATATAACTATTGTAATACTATATACATATATAATATATGCATAAAATACTATGTACGGGTAGGGGTAAAATACTATATCGTAGGGGTAAAGATATTTTTATCCAATATATAGATAATATATTGTAAATAAAACTCTTGTAATACTATATTATATAATATTTTATATATTGAAATGTCATATTATATTTGGATGAAATTTGTAACTTTTTTTGTCACAAATGAAATTTGTAACATAAGCATACTATTTACATTTAAAAATTAATAATAACTATAGAGATTTCCATTATTGCATATTAAATTAATTGAAATGTTTTGATTGGTAGATTTTTATTATGTGGCCCCTTAAATTACTCTTTGATCGACACATCATCACTTTTACACTCACTTTGTCTCTCCGTCTCCTCAATTAATATATAAGATACTTTTAACTATTTTTTGATATTTTTAGATAAATCATATATATTGGCTATTTTTTTCTAGATATTTTGAAAAAAAAATTATGTATTTAGGATTTATTTTGGATATTAGATCTAAAAATAACTAATATATTTAAATATGTGGTTATAGTTCGGATACTTTCGGTACCCGAAATATTTCGGTTGAGGTCGGATTCGAGTTCAGTTTTTCGGATATCGAGATTTAGGATCCATTCGAAATTTTTATTAATATTGGTTCGTATTCGGTGCTACTTTTCCAAGTCGGGTTCGGTTTTTGGAGTTCATATATTTTGCTCACGTCTAGCCATTGGCACATAATTTATCGGGTCGGCAATATTAGTATTTAATGGAATTTCGCAAAACTTATGATTTCGTCTGATTCTTTTGTGTTAAAAGTTAAAACTAAAATATATGACTTAGCATTACCCCCACAACCTTAAAACCAGTTATAGAACCAAATGTTAAGATTAGCAAACTGTAAACACAACATGAAAGGCGAGTTTGATGATCTTCAACATTCCTCGTGCTCTTCCTTGGCTTTGGTTCGATACTGACGGCTGGATTTTCTTACAACATTTAACGTTGTTTCTGGATCATCTTCTTCCATGGCGGTAAGGGTGTCATCTTGTATACTATCAACAACAGTTATTGTACCTCTTTTCCCATCACATAGCTTGTCTGTATTTTCTACTTTGCTTTCAGCCATTGGTTTTTTCTTTGGTACAAAAGCCACTGATCTTGGGAGCTCAACCAGAGGGTCTGCCGAAGGCTCATCTCGGCCCCTAATCATGTTGAGAAATTCAACGTATGCCTTCCTGTTTGATTCTTCATCAACCTCGCCTTCGTCAAATGTATATCGGGTGTATTTTGACGGGTTTCGCATATAATCTGGAATCCCGGTTGGATAGTCTGGCTGCACGATATGTTCATTGGGTGAACTTGTCTCCATCACAGAATCTTTCTCACTTCCATTAGAGTTGTCATCTTTGATATCAGAACTAAACCGAACACGCTTCTGTAACTTGGAATCAGATTGGTTTTCTTTCCTCTTCAAAATCGGTTTCAGCCCACTATCATCTGATGCCCCAGCATGTGCCTCCTCAGACACCACAAGAGCTTTCTCGTTTTCAGACGGGGACATTAATAGGTTATCCCGATGTACCTGGACGGAGTTCATACTTTTTTTAGCAGATGCTTATAGTTTCCCAAAAGGACATTAGATAGTAATTCTCAGGCACAAGCCTCAAGGTCTTGAGACACAATGAAACTGAGTAATTATGATCAGCAACTCTGCAAGTGACAGAGATAGGAAGAGGGAAAGGGTAAAATACCTCAGAGACATGTAAAGAGTTCAATTTGTTAACGGCATCAGCGTCTTCTTTAAGCCTAATCTTTGCTGCGATGTGATTAGCACGAGGATCCTTCTCTCTTTCTTCGAATGAACCCGGAAGCACTTCCCACTCGTCAGCTTCAGTCTCATAGTCAATCACATCCTTCGTGTAACCATACAATTCGTCTAAGCCTACAGCCACTTTGTCATTTACATCTTCCTCTTCCTGAAAAATCCCCCATAAACCCTAGTGATACTTGGAGCAACAATTCAAACCTTAAGAGACGGAATCGAGAAAAATGGATATACCTCCATATCGAGAGTAGTGTCCATTCCTATCGAGGATTTGATCTCCCAGTCTTCGTCAGTGTAATCGCTCGGCTTCTGCGTTACAGTAGACTGTTCTTCTTCGTCTCCATCTACGCTCAAATCTTCTAGATCATTCGCGCCAAACACACCAGGTAGGGATTCAGAAACTTTCTTCTCTCTGCTCCGTTCGTTGGTATCGATTTCTTCGTCTGCTAGACACCAGAGAGAGCTCATAGATGCGGATGAAGATGAAAGAGATCCAAATATCTTGTCGATCCTCACTCTGAAACTTTCCTCCATTGTTTTCGAATTTGGGAACGACGATGGCCGCGGAGGAAAGCAAATGAAACTAAAGGGAATTTTAGGCGGTGTTGGGATATTGATGACCTTGTAGCCAAACAAAACCGACATATTCAGGATCGTCGTGTTCAAGTAATGGGCCAGATTGAAGCCCAGTTAATATTGGGCTTTTTGGTTGGTTTGATCGTCGTGGGAAGAAAACCGGATCGAACCGAACTACAATCTATTCATACTCCTTTGAATTTATTATTCAGAAATCCAGAAAATTGAAAAGAACAAACTAAAACTAATTAGATTCCATACTTCTTAATTATATATTTCAACAATAGATAAATCATATATATATATATAACTATAGTATTACATAAACAACTGTTTGTTACATTTTCAAGTTACTTTGAACAAAAACCACAACAAAGGCTAACCGAAATTAAATCCAAACGAAGCCAAACTAGTTTGATTTTGAATAAAACCGAGAAAACCAAACAGTTACCGAATCGTAAACCGGGTTTGCTCACTCCTACTCTTGAGTTTATCGCCTTCTCCGATAAAGTCCCACGCGTCGCGTGCTTGCCGTAATCTTTGTGTTTGATGATTTTGTCTGATTATTATGATGTGTGCGTATGTTGGAATGTAACCTCTCTTCTAAGGTTTTATCAATGGATAAGGACCATCTCTTGTTATTATTATTAAGCAAGCGATGAATCATTAAAAAAAGACAACATTTTCGGAAATAAAAAAGTTGAGATTTTTGAGAAGTGAGAAAGAAGAGAGTTCTTGACTAATCACAGTCTGAGTTTTGAGTCTGTGAGAGAGAATGGATCTTGCCAAGATTCTCTGTTGGGTTCTTCTGATTCTGGGAATCTCAAGCATTGAATCAAGGTACATGGTCTACAACACTTCACATACAATGGTTCCTGGGAAACTTAACGTCCATGTGGTTCCTCACTCTCACGATGATGTTGGTTGGCTCAAGACCGTTGACCAATACTATGTCGGCTCCAACAACTCTATCCAGGTCAAACCCACCTTTCTTCTCTGTTTTTGGGATCAGATATTGTTATTAACTTAACCCTAGTTTGTGTTCTTTCTTCTGTTGCTCGCAGGTAGCTTGTGTTCAAAATGTGCTTGATTCAATCGTTCCTGCTTTGCTTGCTGATAAGAATCGCAGATTCATTTATGTTGAACAGGTAAACTTAGTTTCTTTTTACTTTATCCATGGTTGCTGTTGACTGTGCTTGTGGATAAAGATTGAGGGAAGAGCTTGATTGTACTCTCCTTGCTATGCTTTTCGACAATACTCATGTTTAGTTTTTGATGAATGTAGGCTTTCTTCCAGCGATGGTGGAGAGAGCAAAGTGAAGAAATCAAGATTATTGTGAAGGAACTTATACGCTCAGGCCAATTAGAGCTCATGTATGTGTTTTTGATCAGTGTGTTCTGTCTAATATCGCACTTGTTCTTGTCTCTTTTTTTAAGTTACCATTGCCATTTCCTGTAGAAATGGTGGTATGTGTATGCATGATGAAGCAGCACCACACTATATAGACATGATTGATCAGACAACCCTTGGTCATCGATTCATTATCAGAGAGTTCAATGTTACCCCAAGAATCGGTTGGCAGATTGATCCTTTTGGACATTCTGCAGTGCAGGCTTACTTGCTAGGCGCAGAAGTAAGTTCCTCTTTTGGGCCATCATTTTAGTTTTATGATTGTTTCTGGATTCAGAGGTGTGAAGATGTTGGTTTGCTGTTGCGCAGGTTGGGTTCGACTCTGTCTTTTTTGGTCGGATTGATTACCAAGATAGGGAGAAACGTAAAGGGGAGAAGAGTCTTGAAGTTATCTGGCGGGGCTCTAAGAGTCTCGGTTCTTCTTCGCAGGTAAAATATAAATCAGAAAATTTTCACACGGTAGCTTATACTGTGAATTTTGGTTTTCTTTGTTAACATTGATATGACTTGTTACAGATCTTTGCCGGTGCTTTCCCTAAGAACTACGAACCTCCACCTGGCGGCTTCTACTATGAAATCACTGATGATTCTCCCGTTGTCCAAGTATTTTTTCCTTTGCAGCTGATTACCATTTCTGTTGTATCTATTCTATTCCTATGATAATCTTGGCTCTTAATCCGTGAAGGATGACCCTGAACTGTTTGATTACAATGTTCAAGAACGAGTGAATGCCTTTGTAGCTGCAGCTTTGGATCAGGTAGAT
Source organism: Anastatica hierochuntica (assembly GCA_900406275.1). Classification (NCBI taxonomy): domain Eukaryota; kingdom Viridiplantae; phylum Streptophyta; class Magnoliopsida; order Brassicales; family Brassicaceae; genus Anastatica; species Anastatica hierochuntica. The sequence goes on from OVAN01004164.1 coordinate 14,266, forward strand.
TTGTCGAACGTTCCATTTTTAGGTAGAATTTTCTGTTATATTTTTGTGACATGTTTCTTTGGTATCTGCAGGCTAACATTACTCGAACGAACCACATCATGTTTACCATGGGAACAGATTTCAGGTACCAGTATGCACACACCTGGTTTCGACAAATGGACAAGCTTATTCATTATGTTAACCTCGTAAGTCATTGAAAGATCTGTCTAAATTATTGTGTTTTCTGTTTCTCCAGATACTTGTCTGTGTGACAAAAACAAACGAGATATCTCTAACACTTCGACCCTTAACTATTTTAGGATGGACGTATAAATGCTCTCTACTCTACTCCTTCTATGTATACGGATGCAAAACATGCGTTGAATGAGGCTTGGCCCCTGAAAACAGAGGACTATTTCCCGTGAGTTGTGTCTTAAGTTTTCTATCTCCTTGATCCAGGTGTTTTCTTAAAAATTAAACCAACCTGTACTTCAGCTATGCAGACCGTATAAATGCTTACTGGACCGGATACTTTACAAGTAGACCAGCACTTAAGCGCTATGTCAGAGTGATGAGTGCCTACTACTTGGTATTTGCTCTTCCACGTTTTAACTAGTACTGTTGGAGTTGTATTTTTATTCTCGTGTGTGACTTGGAGAGTTCAGGCAGCAAGGCAACTTGAGTTTTTCAAAGGGAGAAGTAAGAAGGGTCCGAATACAGATTCGTTAGCAGATGCTCTAGCAATTGCTCAACATCATGACGCTGTTTCTGGTACATCGAAACAGCATGTGGCTGATGATTATGCCAAAAGACTAGCAATAGGCTATGTGGAGGTAGTGCCAAATCTCTCTATGAACTGTGGTTCTCTAATTGCTTGCTTGCTTGCTCTATTTGCACGTCAATAAGATCTGTTGACCTTGCAGGCTGAGAGTGTGGTTGCTACTTCTCTTTCTCATCTGACTAAAGTAGATCCTGCCCTGAATCCAACCTTCCAACAGGCAAATAATCTCCTTGCTTATGCCTCCTTTTCAGAAGAACCTAATTGATATATTGCGAAAGCTTACATTACATCCATTTTTCTTAGTGATAGTTTGGCCTTTCCTTTTTCAGTGTTTGCTGCTGAACATAAGTTACTGCCCTGCAAGCGAAATCAACTTATCCGCTGGAAAAAGTTTGGTAAGCAGAAGATTATTGCCACCTGAATTTTCAGCTCATATGATATAGCTATCTGTGCCTCCTTCCTGAAAGCTCCACTTATATTTCAACTCTGCAGATCGTATTGGCTTATAACTCACTTGGATGGAAGCGAGTGGACACTGTCCGACTTCCTGTGAGTCAATTAAGCTCTTGTTCATTAAAATCAATGTTATGTGTTATATTTATATGATCGAATTTCATAGGTTGTGAGTGGAGACATTGCAGTGCACGACTCTGAGGGTCATGAAGTTGAGTCTCAACTCATTCCGTTTACGGATGAGTATACGGCCTTAAGGAACTATCACGTGGAGGCATACTTAGGTCAAAAACCTAAGCAGGTGCCAAAGTATTGGCTAGTCTTTTCGGTTTCGGTGCCTCCTCTTGGCTACAGTACTTACACTATCTCCACTGCCAAGAAAACAGGTACGTAATGGTACAGATACATCTAGTTGGTCTAATGGAACAAGCTTTTGATCTTGATCACTATCCCTAAATATTTCGAACTTTAGGTGGATATGCTAGCAAATCATATGTCTCCAGATTCCAAAGAGGCGAACAATCAACAATTGACATTGGTCATGGGCATCTGAAGCTTAGTTTTTCCACTAATCAAGGAACATCAATGAATTATTTTAACAGCAGAACCTCGGTATGTCATTATTTTTTAAACACTACCTGGCAGTGATCCTTAAAAGTTGCTGATACATCTCCTGAGCATTTTTGTGTAAAGGTGACAGAACCAGTTAAACAGACATTTAGCTACTACTCTTCATACAATGGAACTAATGACGAAGAACCTCAGGTAAACTGATATCTTTTTCTGTATTTTTACAGTTTCTTTTCAATGGCTATAAAATTCAGTAAACTTACTCCATGTTTCCTCGGTCTTCTTGTCGGGTTTGTAACTTCTAGAATTCGGGTGCGTATGTTTTCCGTCCAAATGGCACATTCCCCATCAACCCGGAAGGACAGGTTTGTACTCACTTCTGAAAGATATTGGTCATCATAGAAAAGAAATTCATGTTAACCACCAACTCAAGTTTCAGGTTCCTTTGACTGTTATACGTGGGCCACTGGTCGATGAAGTTCATCAACAGATAAATCCATGGATATCTCAGGTACGTTTGTTTTCAATGTGTTTCTCATTCCACACTAAATTATCTGCACTTACAGACTCTTGGAATCTACTTTAATTTTAAGCTGTTCCATGGCTTCTTAAACTCTAGTTGAACTTGCAGAAGTGCAGATTGTAGATTCTTACACTGTCTGACCTTGTAATTGTCTGCAGATCACTAGAGTATACAAGGGCAAGGAGCATGTGGATGTTGAATTCATTGTGAGGCTGATGCATCAACTATTTCAATACCCTTTTTCATGCCTTATATTCAATTGTAAAGCCTTCAGGATTATTTGGATGTTTAGGTTGGTAGTATACCGATTGAAGATGGAATTGGCAAAGAAGTTGTAACGCAGATCTCAAGTTCCCTGAAAAGCAATAAAACATTCTACACAGATTCGAGTGGACGTGATTATATCAAAAGGGTATGTTGTTCATTATATCTTCGAAAACCTTTTATCTCCTCAGGTTATGGATCTGTATGTACTTTTCCTTTGTGTGCTGGTTCTTGTTGTTCTTTTTTAGTTACTGTTCAAGAATAAACTAAAACCTTGTATCGCAGATCCGTGATTATAGGTCAGACTGGAAACTAGAAGTCAACCAGCCTGTTGCAGGAAACTATTACCCGGTACGTGAATAACTGACATTGATCAAGTAATATATCGGGTGGTAGTTTATTGGTCTCTGCAAATGATCATGGATTGTGTCTGACATAATCAGTTGGGTATAAATTCTATATTCTGCTCAGATAAATCATGGAATTTACCTGCAAGACAGTCAGAAAGAATTCTCAGTGATGGTGGACAGAGCCTTTGGAGGGTCGAGCATAGTGGACGGACAAGTTGAGCTTATGCTCCATAGGTAATATCAATATCAAAATTACCGTTATCCCTTCTCTCTAATTCTAATCAAACTATCACCGTAATCACAGGAGACTGCTCCTTGATGACTCCAGAGGTGTAGCAGAGGCTCTAAACGAGACAGTGTGTGTTCAAGAGAAGTGTACTGGACTAACTGTAAGTGCAGATAAGATAAACTAGATTCAAGGGGAAACGATTCCCTTCAAGCACAGTCTGTTTCTTGTAGTCTAATGTGCTGGTTCTGATAACTCTTACAGATCCAAGGAAAATATTACTATAGAATCGATCCATATGGAGAAGGTGCAAAATGGCGACGAACTTTTGGACAAGAGATCTACTCGCCACTCCTCTTGGCCTTTGCTCAACAGGTGAAAACAATAATAAAATGGAAAATCTGGATGCTACTCTCTAACTGTCCTCCCAAATCATTTATACAACAAATGTTAAAATGTTTCAGGATGATGGAAAGCCGTTGAGTTTTGGTGCAACATCATTCTCTGGGATTGATTCATCCTACAGTTTGCCTGACAATGTCGTACTCCTGACTTTGCAGGTGCCTCTTTTGCAGACTCAAAAGTTATAGATAGTTTGGATGAAATGAGTTGATAACTTGTTGTTCACCATTTTTTTTTTTTGGTTGCGGTGATTTCAGGAACTGGATGATGGAAACGTGCTCTTGCGTTTAGCTCATCTTTATGAGGTATTAAGAGTATTCAATTCTTTCTGTGGGTTTTGGTAGTAGAATGAAGCATTTGAGTTTATGAAATTAGGTGGGAGAGGACAAAGAACTTTCGGGAGCGGCAAGCGTGGACCTGAAGAAGCTTTTTCCTGGGAAAAAGGTAGAAGCTTTTCTTAAAAAGATAGTGAATGTTAAGGTTCAAGATAAAAAAAAAACTGTGTTATGCAGATAGCGAAACTGACGGAGATGAGCCTGTCAGCAAATCAAGAAAGAAGTGTGATGGAGAAGAAGAGGTTGGTGTGGAAAGTAGAAGGTGAAGGATCTGATGGAGAAGTGAAGAAGGCGAAGAGGGGGAAAGAAATCGATCCAAGAAAGCTGGAGATGGAGCTTTATCCTATGGAAATTAGGACAGTGTTGATCCGGTTGGAGCATCAACAATCTCGCTCCCACAAATTCCGATTTGATGCTTAAGGCGAGGAGGCCCAAGCAAACCTAAAATAAGGAATAAGTAAGTTCTGCGGATAGTCTCATGTCTCTTTCTTCTTTTGTTTCTATTTCAGACGCTTACGAACTTAATAAAAGGTGACTTGAGTTGATTCTTGCATCGGATTCACTAAGATGAATTGGTCTTTTTATTGATAAATGTTGGAACTGATTATAATTAACATTTACACATGGCGCCGAAGCCATGATAGTCTGTTTGAATTCGTAGAAATACGGGTCATCCAAGTTGCGGCATTCCGACCAAAATAGTAGAAGAAGACATGAAAGTTTGAAGATATAAAGAAAAAGAGTCGTTGCAGAACCAAAAAGAAAGAAAGAAGCTACGTTCTTCGCCTGGCGGTGGCTGTGGAAGAGGCGTTATTACCGTCAAAGAGTTCATCGATGAGATCCTCGATGTCCTCAGGCTGGTACTTGATGTACTTCTCTGTCTGGCGACCTGGATCCAAGTACTGTGAGAACCTTGCCATGAAGGCTCTGTAGGCAGGTATCATGACTGCAGTTATAGAGACCCTCAGCTCGCTCTGTAGCTGCTCGTCGTTGACCACCCATGTGGTCTGCGTCTTGTGTATCTCGTCGAAAGTTGCATTGAAGCTCTTGAACCTCTCCTTGAGATTTGGCTTGACTATCTTGCCGTTGTGCATGAGCCCCTCGTGTCCTAGGAAACCGAGCAGCTTCCCCCAGGTCTCTCTTTGGTAGTTCTTGTGGTAAGTCCTTAGCTCTGATGACCTCCTCCTGCACCATGTGTCGCCCATTACCTCATATATCTCCGCTGATCCTTTGATCTTCTGCACTATGTATCTCCCATTGTTCATCATGAAAATGCAGCTTAGTGGTATGTCTTTGTACTGCTTCGACTTCACCTCGAGGTTCCCGTCAAGTAGCTCCATTATTCTCATCAGCTGGCTCGCAAAAGCGGAGTTCCCGCTCTGTGCAGGTTCGTCCTCCTCTCGCTCCATCTTTGAGTGACTCTTGAACACTTGTTCCAATGTGTCTTTGTATTCGCACGAGTACTTGAGGTAGTTCATGGTGTACCTCGTCAGTGGATGCACAGCGCCTCCAGGCACAGGTGTCTTGCTCGAATCTGATTTGATGGAATTTTCCAAATCCAAGAATATGTTAACTGCAGTCTCTCCTAAGCGGGAACGAGCGCTGGTCACCTCATTCCTCATCTCGCTGCGTATCTCCTCAGGGAAAAGATCCTCCTTGGCTGGAAAACTGTCCCGGAGAGTCTCGTAGATGTCAAGGATTTTGAATAGCTTCTCAGTAGAGCGCTTGGTCATGGCCACAGCCTCGGCAAAACCCAAGAGCTGGATGGCAAGACCGTGTGCGACAATGCAGAACAAACTCCTTCCGTCCCCTGGGAAGATCTTCTCCGCGAGTTTGACCTCCCCGGGGAAGAAGAGAGAAGAGCAGTCCTTGAAAGTCTTGGTCCAAATAGGAATCTCTCTCTCGAGTGTGTCCCAACTCATCTTTAGCACCTCGTCGATGCTCACTTTCTCAAACTCACAATCATGTTTTAAGGTTCGCATCAAGATGTTCTTCCTCCCCACCAAATAAACCTCTCTGCATTCAAATCCATACCCTCCTCCTATCATCTTCTCCGCTATTTTCCTCAGCAACACAACCACCTCCTCCGGGTATCCGGGGTATTCAATCTCCTGATCACCGCACTCCGGGACAAGCATTTGTTCATGATCTTGTGAAACAACCGCTTCGTTCTGGTGATCTTGCTGATCAGCAGTGCTCTTCCTCTGGCTGTTGCTGTCGTCTGCGACAACCACGGGATCTTTGATTACAGATTCTTCTAAAAGAATGCGGAATTCGTCTTCCAAGAAGGCCATTGCACGCTGCTGAATAGATCCCGCATGATTGATCAAGGGCTCGTGATGGTTTAAACATGATTTGGTATTAAGCAATAGCCCCATAAGTTTGGAGACACGATCAACTGCCTCAAGAAGCGAAGATACCTCCTCTGGATCTTGGTACCACAAAGTTTTAGGCTCACCAGAGTCGTGTTTGGAGAGTTTGTCCTCAAAAAGATCCAAGAACTTGCCAACAAACTGTGGGATCTGAAAGTAATCATCCTCTGGTTTCTCCTCCGCAGCGCCATCTTTGCGCTCATCCCTATGAAGGGAAAGACTCGAGAGAAACTGGTCGAGCTCTTCAGACAAGGACTCCAAGGTTTGAAGAAGCTCTGGTTCTTCTTCTTTCTCACCTTGTGTAACCTTGTCGTCGACATTGTCTCCTGGATCATGGTGATCTGTCTCCTCGGCATTAACTACAGCATCGACATTATCTTTACTGCTACCATCCTGAGGATGCGCATCATCGGGTCGATGATCATCCGAAACGACGTCGACGTCGACATTCTCCTCTGCCTTGGATTTGTTGTCATCATCATGATGGTCAGGGTCCTTGTCGTTCTTCTCCATATCTCAAAGCGTAGAAGCTTAAAAATGGTGAAGTGGGATTAGGATGGTGAAGAAGGAGAAGAGATTCATGTGTGTTGTGTTGTGTTTTTGGTTTAGAGTTTAGGGGATGGTCCCTAATGGCTTTGAATCGAAGAAGGAGGAGAGCCTTTTGTTTTTGGGTTGTTGTTGTTGTTAACCGTTGACTTTTTCTTTTTTCATCCACACCTATAATACCGTGTATTGTATTCTATTTTTAAACAACATGAAAATCAAAAACCTCGTAATATTTTATATTTAATTTTGTTTTGTTTGGAATATCCACGAAATATTTAAGAGAAAGAAAAGGGTAATGCATTTATGAATTATTTTATGAACAAAGATTTAAATAAAAATGGTGTAACGTGGGAGTATGGTGCGCACGCATATTCCTCACACAACTCTTCTACGTGCATGCATAAACCATCTTTCATTACAAGATGTTCTATTATTAAATTAAAATTAACTTAAAAGATGTATATCACTTGTGTTCGATTTACATTTGCGACCTTTTTCATTTCTATTTGGTTGGTTGAAACTTGAAATGATGTCATGTTTTACAAAACTCGATCGATGAATGAGTTATTCGGTGACTACACTATTTATTCAGATGGAAAAAGCTTGGATCATTTCTTTTCTCATTTTTTGAAGTAATTGTGCATTTTAGTTTTTTGATGTAAGTTAGTGATTCGTATGAATCATCTAGATTATTAAAATAGTAAAAGTGGAATACGGAGAAATTTATAAAGTACCTGGTGGTGGTTGGTACTAGGGTTGGACGACTGGTTTTGGTCGGTTCTTTCAATTTTTAAATAGTTCGGTTTCTAAGTTTTGGTATCAATTTAAGAACCGAGAAAATTTCGGTTCGATTTGGTTCGTCCTCAATCAGTTTGGATCTGTTATGGTTACTTAAAATCGAAACAAAAAAGAAATCCCAAATCAAATTCGGATACTTTCGTGTATATTTAGGAAATTTAGATTTTTCCGATTTTTTTCAATTTCCCAGATACACTCGATATTTTTTTATGTTTTGAATATATTTGGTTATGCGGTCTAAAACTTTAGCAGGACATAATTATATTCAGATGTTTTGGGATAGCGAAAATACTTCAGTTTAATGCGGTTTCAAATTTTTATGTTCTAAAATATTGGTAACCATTATGATATATTCAAAATTTCGATTCGGTTTTGATTCCAAAAATTTTGGTTATTTTTCGGTTCTTCCGGTCGTGATAATATGCCCAAGCGTAGTTGGTAGTAAAAAGAGAAGATGGCTTTAGGAGAGGAAAGAAAAGGGCTCTAAAATGGCCAAAAAAGAATTGGGCTTACGAAGCTTCAATTTGAAAGGGTCCATTTCGAGTCTCTTCTCCTATCTTACGACAAACTAAACCTAAACTAGTAGGGGAGGAACAAGTGAACAAGTAGGGTGGTGTTGTGTCTCATTATCTTCAGAAGTATAAATAAATGCGATTGAGCAGTTAACAAAAAGTTGTATTATAGTATTAGAAAAAAGAAGAAAGATCTGGCTATTTTAGTCATTGGGTTAGGCCGACTTGTGCTGGCTTGCAATTGTGAAACAAGTTTCAACTTTTACTGTTTTATTTTAATGCTATCCAATACTTTTGGATATTGTCTATGAAGAAGATTAAATATAATTTGATTATCTAACGTAAAAAAATAATGTTATTTGTAAAGTAAGAAAACACAGAAGAATGATGAAATGGTAAGAAGTGAAAGGGTCCAAAAGAGGGGACCCTTCTGCAAATGAAGAAACCCAAAACTTGCACGTTTCTCTCTCACTTCTTCTTCCAATATCTCTTTTTAAATCTTCTTTAGAATATAATATGACATTTTCTTCTCTATATTTTGTTTTTTTTTTTTTTAACTTTATATAAGTCAATGAACATCCCTCAAAAGGACCTTCCTTTTTCCCTACTCAATTCTCATCATTATATTTCTTATTATGAAAACTAAATAAATGTTCATACAAAAGAGCCATTTCTACCATTTATACTACACAGCCACACATAATATATGTATATATGTGTGTGTACCCGTGGGCATATTAACATATATAAATAGCCTCTCCTACTGTCATTTAGCCTTGCAATTTGCAAAGTCCACAAACAAAACGCTACACGAGTCTTCTCTCATCTCTCTCTCTCTCTCTCTCTCTCTCTCTCTCTTTCCTCTCCTCCTCTTGGTAAATGGAATGAAGGATCAATGCTTGTAAAGGTTTGAAGTTTGATCAAAGTAGTTTGTGAAAAGGAAAAAAACAAACAAACAAACATAGTATATGGAGGTGGATAAGAGAATAATGGTGAATGGTGGAATGAAATTGCCAATTGGATACAGATTTCACCCAACAGAGCAAGAACTTATCCTTCATTACTTGCTCCCAAAGGCCTTTTCTTCTCCTTTGCCTTCCTCCATCATCCCTGTCTTTGACATCTTCTCCTCTCATCCTCTTACTTTCCCAGGTCTCTCTCTCTCTCTCTCTCTCTCTCTCTCTACTTAATATTGTGTGTGTGTGTATGACTCCTACTTTTCATTAACTGTTTAGCGATTTGTTCAAATGGGTCTCTCAAAGGTTGTAGCTTTACAGCATACTAAGTTTGATCTGTCATTTTCTGGTGTCTCGGTCAAGATCCGTGAGTGCCTGATGTTAAATCTGAAGGTTTTTTCAAAAATAATTATATTCAGGGGATCAAAAGGAGAAGCAGAGGTACTTCTTTTGCAAGAAGAGAAGAGAAGTTTCAAGTAAAGAACATAGAGTCAAGATTGCATCTGGTGATGGTTATTGGAAACCTAGTGGGAAAGAGAGACAAATCATTGCTTGTGGTAGAACCATTGGAAGTAGAAGAACACTTGCTTTCTACGAAACAAACAAGTCTTCTTCTAATTACAACAAAACCAAATGGAGCATGACAGAGTATTGCCTTGCCGGATTTGCTTCAACAACGGTACGCCATTAAATTCTCGACTACAATAACCAAGAAAGACTTTGGACTAATGGGTTTGATTTGGTATATACAAAACAGGTGTATGGAGAGTGGGCTGTGTACAATGTATATGAGAGGAAAGGATCAAAAGGAAGAAGGTTGAGTAAATCAAGAGGAAGAAACGATGAAGAAGAAGACTTGAATTGCATCCACTTTACGATTGGATCCGATAATGAAAACGGTCCACCACCTCCCTCTCCTCCTACCTCAGCTGATGAGTCAGGGAGCATTATTTAAAACGTCGTTTCTTAACCCTAACCTACTCCACTTACGTTTCTTTCAAGCTATTCTTTTTTTAAAAAAAAGCAAAGACTCATGTCTTGGTTCATTTGTTAGAGAGAAGCAAGTAACAGGAAGCTGTGGAGTTGATTTTGATCCTAAACTGTTGTATGAGTGGAGACTCGTTTGAGCAAACCATACTATTTGTCAAACTTGTTATTTTTTCTTTACTTGATGTTCTTTTGACATTATCATGGAGTTAAAAGTGATTTAGTCGTGTACTGCGACTAAGTAAAGATGAAAATAAACCAAAAAGAGGCATCTTTCTACTTCTTGGATGACAACTTGATTCCCTTTCTTTTCAAACTGAATAATAATCCATAGAATCGATGCACACCACATATTATATATATAAGACAGAGAGAGATTATAGAAAATATTCACAATACAAACTTGTTTTATTATGTCAACAATTAAGAAAATGATTTACTAACATGAGAGATATATATATAGATGCATTTGTATTAAGTTATGACAAGTTGATCTCATATGTGATAAATATATGCATATAGATAGATGGACTAGTTATATGCAATGGTGTGTTTGGACTATCTCCAATATATATCTCTATTTTTATTCTATTATGGAGTAATTCCAAAGTCGAGTTGGGTTTTACTCAAATGTATTACTTTATTTTTATTCCAAAAATAGAATATTCTAAACAGATTTTATTTATAATTTGCAATTAATATCTTCTAATTATAAAATTTATAAATTTACCCCACTTATGTTATTTTTAAAAAATTTCTATAAATTATAAAATTAATTTTAATTAAACATTCATTAAAAAAAAAGTTACATTACATCACAAAAAAATTATGAACCATCACCACTAATGTGTTTTTCTCACAATCGATTGGTCCATTATGAATTGAAAAATGAGATTTTTATATTTAATAATATACGCCTTAAAATTTGGAACGTTAATCAAACTTTAATAAAAATAAAGTTATAACAATAATTAAAACTTTGAAAGTTATATCAACAAAAATAATAATTATTATTATATTAAAATAAGTATATGTTAAAGAAATGTGGTGACTTTGTGCTTGTAATGCGAGAAAGTTAGCTACTTTCTGCTTGTAGCACACGGAAAACCTCACAATCTCTCTTTGTATCGATCGATCTCTCGTTTGTTTGCATAAAATGAGAAAGACACAATCTTTGTTCACCCAGTTCACGATCCAATGAGAATCGCTACGTCTGGACCGAGATTTCTCGAAAATCCATTAGAAAGACTTGGTTACAAAAACCCTTAAGAAATCTGCTACGAAACTTGCTACAGACTCTTCCTGTTCTTTCTCTGTATCACTTCTCTTGTCTCACCTTGTCAGCCATTGTTACAGCTTATGTTTCCTTTATATAACCTTTAGCCCAGATCCTTTTTGCTCTCTCTCACCTCCTCTGTACGTTCTGCAGAGAATGAGAACAAACAACAACATGTGTTGGCATAAGTTAATTACTCCTTTGCCTTTTGATCATTTATCACAAACATGTCAGCTCCTCATGTTTGCTTTTTGAAACAAAGCTGAAACCCTCTGTCTGACACAGAGTCTCTGTGATACTTAAGCAAAACCAACAAAACTCCACCTTGCTTCTGTATCACCTTCTGAACTACTTTTCTTTCTAGTGATCTTGATTTCCATCTCGGATTTTTGCCACATCTAGGCACTGGTAACCCTGAGTCTCGCGAGAGCACTCAGGAACTTGCTAACAGGTAGCACCTTGGTCAACATGTCAGCCGGATTATGCACTGTAGAGATCTTCAAAACCTTGATCTCACCTTCACTTATCAAGTCCCTGATGAAGTGAAACCTCCTCTGAATATGTTTGGTTCTTTCGTGATGTACCGCATTCTTTGCTAGAGCTATAACACTCTGTGAATCACAATAGATCTCAATCGAACCCTGTTTGAAACCCAATTCATTAATGATTCCCTTCAGCCACACTGCTTCTTTGGCTGCTTCAGTCAGAGCAATGTACTCTGCCTCTGTTATAGACAGTGCTACTACATCCTGTAACCCAGATTTCCATCTGATCACATTACCTCCAACAGTGAATGTGTACCCTGTGATAGATCTCCTTCTATTCAAGTCTGCAGNGTCTTATACTGAAGTCTTGTTCTTAATGTACCCCTGATGTACCTCAGAACCCACTTCACATCCTGCCAATGTTCCTTCAATGGTTTGCTCATAAACCTGCTTATAACCCCAACTGGATACGTCAAATCTGGCCTTGAGCCGATCATTGAGTACATTATGCTTCTCACAGCTCTTGCATAAGGTACAACTTTCATTGACACAGCCTGTTCCTGTAGTTCTTCC
>OVAN01004165.1:0-26652 GCA_900406275.1 Anastatica hierochuntica
CCTTCAAAGATCAAACTGTAGAAATTGAAGTGGTTGCAGTTTGTGGTTGTGGGTTCATTTTTTTGGAGTCGAGAAAAAATTTTAAATTTCTCACAAGTTACTATAACAAAAAAAAATAATGACTTGCTAACGACTCGCAATATATATATAATTTTTTTTTTGTTACCTACAGTAATCTATGAAATCAATGGAAACCAATATTTTTTTCCACTAGAAACGTATGGGTGGCTAATCTTATTATATAAAGCTTAATACGTTTGACATGCAACACATAGACACAATTTTAATTCACGAGATTTTGATATTTTTATAGTTAATTTAGATGATAACATGTGTAAGTTTATATAGTAGATTTTATAGCAAATTTATTTTTCAATCACTTGCCCATATAAAAGACAAAATATTAAAAAAATATTGTTATCTTGAAATATTTCCTTTAATTTTTCCTATTTATATGTTCTATTACTGATTTTTTTGTAATTATATTTTTTCTTAAATATTTAAAACTATAAATATAAATTTAAAAACAAGAAAAGATGAAAAACATGTAATTTTTGATCAAATAATTAATAAATACAGCTAAATTAATTTTTTTGTTATATTTATAAAATCTTATATTTTATTTAGAGAGTGTTTTACTAAGAGTTCTTGATCAAAGTAAATTATTTTTGGATTTTCTATATCATCTCTTATCTTATTATATAAAAGGGTACGCGTTCGATGCGAGTTTGACACGTCGTCAAATTATAACTCACGAGATTTCGACATGTGTCATTAATCAATCGGACTATTGACATGTGTCAAGTATTTAAAATTCCAATTTTTTTGTTCGAAAATTTTCTATTTTACATAAATAAGTAAATTTTCAATTTCCATTAAATACTTAAAGTTGAATATTAAATACTTATTTCTGCTAAAACATTCAATAGTAACTATTATATATGCAAACATGATAAAATTAAAATATTTAATTAAAAATGTTGTTTCACGCGATATTAAAAATCTTGGAATAATTTTGATGATATTGGTTGTAGTTAATAATTTTTCATTAACTGAAAATGGTTTTTATCTACATTAAAATTTTACGGGTTATAATTACGTGAATTTAAACTTTAAAACTTAAAATTTTATAATATTTTTATATTTAATATCATGTGTATCACACGGGATCTTGTCTAGTATTATATAAAGTTGAACGTGTTTAACGTGGATGCGACATATACGCTAAATTGTAACACATGAGATTATGAAATTTGTCATCGTGAATTTAGATGATGATATGTATTAATTTATATAGTAGATTCATAGAAAACAAATTCAATCACGTAACCCTTAGAAAAAACAAAATTGTTATAGGAAAAAACTATTGTTATTTTGAAAAGTTTCCTTTATTTTTCTACTTGTATTTTTTATAGTTTATTTTTGTAATTCTATTTTTTCTCAAATATCTAAACTAAATTTAAAAAGAATAAAAGATGTAAAGTATGTAATTTATGATCAAATAATTAATAAGTACGATTAGATTAATTATTTCATATATTTATAAAATCTTATATATTATTTAGGGAGTTTTTTGCTAAGACTTTTCGATCATAGTAGATTAATTTATGATTTTCTGTATCAACTTTTATTTTATAATGCAGAACGTGTTTGAAGTAGATGCAACACATATGAAAAACTGTAAATAAAGAGATTTCTACATTTGCTAGCATTAGTTTAGATGATGACATGTGGCAATTTCTAATGTAAATTTTATAGAAAATTTGTTTTTCAATCATTGATTCCTTTAAAATACAAAATAATAAAAAAATTATTGCTATTTTTAAATATTTTCATTAATTTTTATAATTACAACTGATTTTGAAAAAAAAAACTAATTTTTTTGTAATTCATTTTTAAAAATATTTAAACTACAAATATTAAATTAAAAAAATAATAAATGAACCAAAACATATAATTTACGATCCGAGAATTAATAACTATGATTTGATTACCATTTTTTAATTTATAAAATATTAGATTTTACATAGGTAGAATTTTGTTAAGATCCAAAACATATAATTTACGATTAGAGAATTATTATATTTATGACGCATAACAAAACTATAACAGACTAAATTTCAAAATATTTCGTCATTAATTTAGATGATGACATGTGACAATTTCTATCATATATTTTATAGAATTTTTTTCATTCACTTACCCCTTAATGAAAACAAAATAGAGAAAGAAAAAAAATATTGTTATTTTGAAATATTTCCTTTAATTTTCTAATTATAGTTGATTTTGTTCTATTTCTATTACAAATATGAAACTTAAAATCAATAAAATATATAAAACATGTAATTCATGAAAAATTAATTAATACAATTAGATTAATATTTTGTTTTATTTATAAAATCTTAGATTTTATCTAGTAAGTTTTTTTGACATAGTCGATTATTTTTGGATTTTATGTATCATCTAATAGTATATAAAGTTAAAAATGTTTGACATGAATACAACATATATGCTAAACTGTATGACTAATGTTGTGAATAACTATAAGGTAACAATTACTTAACTTTTTGGGAATAAAAAAAATTAATATAATAATGGAGAAAAATAAAGATAAAATAGTAAAATCACATTGTGATGGGTTGTGAGAATGAATTGATTTAGGGTTTTTTTTGTTATTCATTGCAATTTTCCTAAATTGTAATTGAAGAGATTTTGACATTCTTCATCACTAAATTCAACGACGAAATGTGTCAATTTTTATATTGCAGATTTATTGAAATTTTCGTCAAATGTTTTCTATTTATAACTAATTTTTTAATTATATTTTTCTTGAATATTTAAACTACAAATATGAAATTTAAAAACAATGAAAGATGCAAAAAATTGAATTATGATAAAATAATTAATAAATACGATTAAATTAAGTTTTTTATTTTAATTATAAAATCTTATTGTTTATTTAGGGAGTGTTTTGCTAATATTTTTCGATCATAATATAATAATTCTAAATTTTCTTTATCATTTTTTGTTATACAAAACTGAACGTGTTTGAAGTGGATGCGGCACATAAGCAAAACTGTAAGTCACGAGGTTTTGACATTTGTCATCATTAATTAAGACTAAGACTATCTCCGCATTACGCGCGGATTTGTGTTTACGATATTTGGCATTTTTTTTATTTTCGTGATTTTTCTGTAGGTTATAGCATTAAGGTGGTGTGGTTAGAATTTGGGTATGTTTTATTTGCGGATGAAAACTATTTTATTTGCTTTAATTAATATGACCCGGTTTTATCTGGGATATGTTTATAGGATGGTGAGAAATTTTTATTTTGATTTTTCTGAAGAATGTAATGTTGTGAAGTTAAATAATTTAAATTGGAATGGAGTAGAAAATGATAAAGTCGTGAAAATATAAAGGAGGTTCAAGAGGCGTAATCGTTACAAAGTGAGTCACATGAATGTAGATTTGTTTAAGACATTTTTTCGGAATGCGAGAATGCTCGCCCTTTCCTACTTCTTATTTTGGAGAAGCCTTCACGTTTGGCTTTATTAAGGTTGATGTCTTTGGTTCTTGTAGCTTGGGGTTTTTGTAACATGTGAATGGTACGAAATTTCCTTTTAATCCAAGATATAAATCGGAATCGATTAGGGATCTTTTTTCCCCAGTAGTGTATTGACTATTAGTACCTGATATTGCGAAGTGATTGTCCACCCTTTCTTTGTATGTAACTTGCAATGTATGAGGTATTGGTTAGTCTCTTTTCTCCGGTATATACTGAGGGATGTAGTATTGCTTATCTTTCTTAGGATGTTGCACGTATGCGCGTCTCTTTTTGTTCTTTTTTTTTGTTTTATAACATTTTAGTATCTATTTATGTAGATAATTTCTGTTATTAAAAAATCTTACTTTAATTTTGCGTTTGATCAATCAAAGATTTAATTAGATCATTTTATGCTACAATTGGTTAAAGTATACTATCGTTCGAATACTATTTGGGTTACCTTTGTTAATAATTTGAGTTGTTTATTATTTTTGTGTTGCAATCACCATTTTAGGATAAATTTATTTGTATTTTTTTCTACAAATAATTGTCATAGTTTTCCAGAATTTATAGTACACAATTCTGCATAATATTTTCTAAATGACCATTTTTCTTGACCGTAGATATGTTTCATATATTAGTTGTTTGGTATCAAATCTTGCTTGGTAGCTTAAATATACTGTAAAACTAATTATAAATCATTGAATGTAGAAATCAATTTTCCACTAAGACTATAAATGTAAGATACAACATAAGAGAATTTGATATCAAATGACGCAAAATAAGAACATGGAAAATGTCAATGAAGTAAAATTTTCATTTTTTTGATAACATTAAATTTTATTTTTAGAAAATATATATTTTAGGAGTTATATTATTTTTTACTTGTTTAAAATTTTGGAAAACAATAAACTTATTTATTTTCATTCTAGTTATACATAAATATATCGTAGTTCTTTATATGCTGAAATTGTTGTTTATGGCAAGAGTTATACAACTTTATTGAAAAAACTGATTTACAACATAAAATACATTATTTGTTCAATGGAAAAAGAAACATTATGGAGGTGCACATTGAATATGTTTCTCGGTACTACAGTACATACAATTAAACTTGATGAATCCAAGTTTATTATGATTTATATGACGCTTTAGGAAGGGAAGAAAATTTACTTGCACTTTAGTTTCTTCTCTTTTTCATTGGGTAATTAGGCCCAATAACACCTACCATTAATTAAGTTTTTAAAACCTCGAAAAAAGTATGTGTATTTTATGTATTAATGACGATATTGCCCTTCTGATCTACATAGACCGTCTGCAACAAATAGTCTGTCTATTTGTTGCATAGCATAGTTTTTTTTCTTTTCAATTTTTTTAAAAATACTCCTTCCCAAAGTTGTGTTATTTGATACTTTTAATATTACCAAATAAAGTCGTGAATCCCAATTAAATTTCCCCCCTTTATGTTTGGTTATTTTTGAAATTCATACACACGCAAAAATAGACAGACTATTTAAAAATAGTCTGGTGTCATACTGTTTATACTATCTCAAATAGTAATTCTATTTATTGTTTAGTTAAAACATTTTTTTTTATCTTTTTAGTTGATTATATGTTTAGAAAGTGTTGGATTAGTTTAAGTTCCACATTCATATACTTATATAGTAGCCACTTTTAATTTTTAATTTATTTGTGTTCGCTTATATGAAAGTTATATTTTTGGAATACATAGACAAACTATGTAAAAATAGACTGCCTACTTATACGTTGTAATAATTTTCGTCTATTTGCAAAATATATATTCATTTTGAAAAATTCATAATTTTTTAAATAGGAAAAAATCTACTTTTTCGTGTATTTACAATTTCGTTATTTGAAGTTTGGAGGGGTAAAAGAACAAAAATGACAAATTACAATTAAAATTTATTTAATTTTTAATTGGAAAAATATAGATGGTTACATTCTTAATTAATGGGTTTGATATGAATATTACTTAAAGTTACCCTTGTTTATTCCTTTTTTCAATTGTTACCACAAAACTTTTTTCAATTTTTGATGGCATGTAATCTTCTTAAGTTTTCTCTTTTATTAATATTCTTAAAAACTTATAATAACGTAGATTCCAAAACGTTTAGATGTATTAAATTTTCGGATACGGCATGTAAAATAGGTTTCAAATGTTAAGACATCTTTAATTTTTAAAATGAAAAGCTAAATATCTTGAACATGAAATAAATATTAAAATAAAATTATATATCTTTTAGCTAATTTTGTCTTAATCGTCTATATTTTCATTTTATATATTTTTTGGTTTACCTTTTGATTTATTTTACTATCAAATTGGACTTTTATGTGTGGTAAACTTAAAATTTAGTTTGCAAGATTAATTTCCATCCAAACTATTTAAATTAGAAGTGGTTGTTATTTTGTATAATTCAATCAAACTTCGTTATATTAGATATCAAGATATCTAAGCTACACTAATGAAAATAATCAAATTCCATTTTCTCACTTTTTAAACCACATCATATGTTGAAACTAATTACAAAACTTACTCCAATAAGGGTAGAGTTCTCAAACACCATGAGCATAATGGAAACTTAGCATACTAATAATAGCATAATGGCATCTTTCCAAATCCAAATAGAGCAATAAAAGCCACTTACAGCTTTTACGCAATTTTTCGAGAAAAATCTCTAGATGATCGATTCTCTGGTATAACCTCTACGCAAAAAGACATGTAGAGGCAAAATTAGCCCCATGAAACAAATGAAAGAGAGAAATTAGCGACGGTGGCAGAAGATATGATGGTATATTTTGCTAGAGAGATGACGGAGTCTACATGTTCCATGGCGAGGAAAGCAAAGAGTGCATGAAGGTAATGTGACTCCATCTCTGGCTACCCCGAGTTCAACCCTGTGTGTTCTTGCTCTCTGGACTGACTTCGTTGTGTCAAGCTCTGTGGATTGCGAGGGTGAGATAGGAAGTGTTGTAAATAATTTTTCGTTGATGGCGAAAATCTTGTGGAACAGAAAAAGGGGAAATAAAGCTGCAAATTGAGGTTGGTATGAAATATTAAGAGAGAAGAATGAGTAATCTGGATTTGATGGAGGAATGTTTATTAAAGCTGATTCCCTTTCGCTATGAAATCAACTCATGGTTAATGAGAAGGAAGGACAAATCCAAAAACATGAGCAAAACTAAATGAACCAACCTTCTCTTTTTCAAACCTTTCGTTGATTTATGAACCATTTAGTTAAGGCCAAGAAGTTTCCAAAACTACAATTTAACATTTATGGTTACACTCAATATTACTGAAATTATAGGTGTGATGATTTAGTTTCGGGAACAAAATATTACAACATGATCTGCTTTAATAAACCCAAATTACAAAGTAACCAAATTATCAATACCATTTCAGTCAATAGTGAAACCATATGATCTTTTGTATTTACACCAGTTTTGACCATTACGTAAATCAAGATTATCAAATAACCTCTAAAAAATACACTACAATTACCAAATGAGACAAATCCAAAGAACATATGACCATAATTAATAATACAAATTTTAAGTACAATCAGATCTTTGGCTTTTGTTGTATTACTCATGGTATTACAATCACATTTGGTTAGCTACCAATTTCTAACACAGACCAAACAAAAAACATGATTTTGGGGTGATACTCTAAAAAACATATAATTAAAACACTGTAAATATAATGGCATTACATATTATGAGTGCTTCATTGCGGAATCTATAACAATTACCATATTCTGAATACTTTTGTA
This sequence comes from Anastatica hierochuntica, assembly GCA_900406275.1. NCBI lineage: Eukaryota > Viridiplantae > Streptophyta > Magnoliopsida > Brassicales > Brassicaceae > Anastatica > Anastatica hierochuntica. The sequence continues at coordinate 7,336 of OVAN01004165.1, forward strand.
CCCATGTTCCCTCCCATACCCCTATTTAGGTTGATATCCAGGTTTAACTTTGTGACAAATATCCATGGAAAAGTAGGTCGAAATCAATAACGTAGAGGTAGAGTTTAACGTCCCTCTACTCATCTCCGAAATCCTTCATGATCTGGAGATTGACAGAGAGATCAACTTTATGCTCTGTATATTTTTGTAAGCGTAATACTCAACAAATCCTGCAAAAGTAAAACTCTTTTTTTTTTCCTCTCTCTCATTCTAGACTATAACACAATCAATCAAAAATCTATGGACCATCTTTATCTCTCATTATTTCTGCTCCCTCTTTACTTTTAAAAAAATCATAGGCTTTCGTGAAAACAGAGAAGGGGCTATGTTGTGAGTCGAGGGTTCTTCACCGGAGAACACAAATTGGATTTTTCAAGAATAGTTGGTCTCAACCTTTAAAAGAACATGACCGGAATTGAGTGATTACACGCAGGTTGATTGAGTGTCTGCCGCCATCAACGTCACTGTTGTTCTCTCCTCCTTCCCCAAGCTCTCCACTTAATCCAATTCTCGTCGTTCCCAATTCACTGTTCTCCTCCACCTCCGTGGACCTCATGCGCTGTCTATCTCGTTTTGCTATCGCAGATCTACTCCGGTTCAATGTCCTCCTTAAGTTCCTTTCTGATTCTAATCTCTGTCAGATCCAACCGTCAGGTCCACTTTAACCACTCTATACGAAACTTATGGTCGTGCAGTAACCGGATCTGGATCCGTCTACGTGACTCGTGACCTGTATTTGGGCTCTGACTGCGATCTGGAAGTTGGAGCCGGGTCATTACGAAACCCATAACGATTTTTTAAAAAATTTCCAGCAATTCTTAAATCTAATTTAGAAAGGAAAAATGGAGAAGAAGAAGAAGAAGAAGAAGAAGATTGATGATGATAATTCAAAGATCGCTCTCAATTGGTCAATTAAATATAGTTGGAAGTAAAACGGAAGAGAGTCTTTATAAAAAAAACGAAAGAGAGGAGACGCACGGTCACAGAGAGAGTACGTTAAAAAAAAAAAAATAAGCTATTGAGGGTGAGCTCATGTGGCAACATAGGAAGACTTCTTAATAAGCTTAGGTGGACAACTTCAAATGCTAGGATTAACTACTTTTAATTAGTTAGACTAGGGGATTGACCGCGCTACGCGCGGTTTTTACCAACAAAAAGTTTGCTAATATTGTTCTAACAAAATGTTTTTTTTGAATTGTAGTCAATTTTTAAATTAAAAGAGTTATTTTAGTTGGTCTTTATTTAACGGTAACCGTACAACCTATGATAATTTGTATATATTAGAGTGAAATATTGATACAATTGTGGGCATTGTAGCTTTTTGTTTGTGAAGACTCGAAATTTATTTAAAGTCTCTAAAAAACTTTTCTATAAACCGTTTATATAAAAAAAAAGTCTTTTACCACTATTGTTTTTGTATTATATTATTAATTTTACAACACGTAATTACGTTTTAAGTTTTCATTTTAAAAGTGTAAAATTAAATCTTCATATCAGTTTTCTATTGAAATCTTTAAAATTTGTTTATTATTTTTTCAAAATTAATTTAGAAGATATGAGCAGAATGAGAAGCTTATGAAACAACAAATTTATCGTTTTTAAGTAATTGTCAGAGAAGCACTCGTGTGTTGTAGTGCAATAAGTGTGGGGAAGACAAAGCGAGAAAATCCAATTCTTTTACATAGAGGTTATCAATGCTGAGATATATTTATAAAGAGAAAGGTAAGAAAAACTCATAGAAGACATAAGCAAGATCATATTTGAAATATGTCACTCTTGCCCAATTTCTTTTAAGATTTGTTTTAATATCTCTGAAATTAATTCAAACCATAAACCGACCAAATATAACATAATAAACATACATTAGTTTGTGATTTTTTTGCAGAGGTAAAGATCGACGGTGGCGCATCTTGGGAAGAAGACACTATCTCTGAGGATGGAGCTGGATCGAGAAAAGAGATTGAGCCTCGTAGCCCAGGAAAGGAAGGAGAGTATGTCATTTTTTGGAGGTAGATTGGGAGGTTTAAAAAGAACATGGAGTTGGTTGGGAACACAACGCAGCTTTTGAGTCTGACGTGGCAGAAGGTGGACGTTTTGGTTGAAGGCTTACGTGAACATCATAAGAGGATATGATAGTTAGATTTGCATGTATTAAATAGATTTTTAAGTTCCAAATTGATATTTATTTAATATAGTCCACAAATATGATTATAGAGAGAACTGGTTTATTATTTTTAAAAAACATATTTTGGAAAAATGAGCTATGTATTAATATTTTGAGAAATAACATTTTATCAAAAGAAGAAGACGATAATGTGACTTTTCTAAATATCTAACTTTAATATGTAATATTTATTTTGACTTATAATATTTTGGAATAAGATTACACTTTTCAGAATACAATATATTTATTAATAAGAGTTCATATAAATATTATTATACTTCCGAAAATCTGTTAGTATGATAATTTATATTTAAATAACAACATATTGTAAGGAAAAAAGGGAAAAGAAAAGGGCAAAAAATTACAGCATATTGAATTTCTACTATTTCCTAATAGATAATTCAGTCTTTGTGACTCCAATAACGTACACCAATTTTAAAAGATTTATAAAGCTCACAATTCTTTTTCGAAAGTGTACTTCAACAATTTAAGAAAAACGCATATTTTATTCTTTTATATTTTTAATTTAAAACTAAAATCATTTTTAAAAATATCATTGGATTTGTTTGTATATTATAAACTTATTTTGTTATATAATGCTAATTTATTTAATTTTTTGTACATGATTATGTTTTTTAAATTTTATTTTTTTGTTTAGATGAATACCGATTTGCAATTGTTTTAATAAAAATTTACATAATCGGAAGTAAAATATTTAATATTTATTATGAAAATTTGATAAGTTTTTTGTGGAGAAGGCTATTGTCAAACTTTTTAAAAAGGGATAAATTTTAAAAATAAATATAATCAAAATGCACAACACTTAAGATGTATGTAATTATAATTTAAAATTTGTTCTTTTCAGATATAACATAAGACAATTGTCTTGGTCTGACCATCCAAGCAATCAAAAATTTTGTTTCGTAATTCAACTGTTGCCAAATTAGAAATATAGAAACTACATTTTTTTTTTTGCAATAAAGTTTAAAATGGATATGTTTAAACATAAAACAATCATTATTCCAAATGTGCCTGATGAAAATATTTTCCAGGAAAAAATTTTAAATGTAAATTGGAATATTCTTTTAAGCTTTGACTGGTAGTGCATTGGTGGTTGGATTGGCTGGTCATGTAGATAGTTTTGCGTTGCCGGAAGGAGACAAAATTTTATATATTCATAATTGAAACCAGATTTCATCACTTTATATACGTGGTCAAATTTGCCTTAACCCGTTATCCATTACTGGTTTGCTTGTTTTCCACATGACTGGTCTTTAAGTGATGAATGTTTGTAATGCGACACGAAATGGTTTTGTTCTAAAATTCTCGTGAGTTAATAATAGAAACATGCCGCATTTTATTTTTGTTGCATGACCTACAGAGAACAAGCTTTGTTATTGCTACAGTTAACAAACTTCTCCACATGTGTAGATAACTTTTTTTTTGGGTTAAAAACACATGTGTAGATAACTTTTTTTTGGTTAAAAACACATGCGTAGATAACTTGGATGATAACTCTGTGTAAGAATTCTGAGAACTTTTAGCCCTTCTTCCATTTCAACCTTAGATATAGATTAATTACTCGGACATATCATTTGTCCTTTAATGTCACACACGACCCAACATCACAACGCCTCACATGCTGTAAATAGGTGTTGTGCATCACTATAGAAAAGAAGAGGCTATACTGTATATTTTGTATTTATTTCTCTCATGCGTGAAAAAAAAAGTTTGGATATATAAACAAAGGTGGTGATTCCTTAGTGGTCTAGAGAATGTCTTGTGTAGGGAGAGTGACCCGTCTATTGCAGCTGCCTCTCCTGTATATGAATGTGTAATTTACAATTAAAAAAGAAGTAAACTTAAAGAATATGATGTTATTGATCCAACAACCTATGTTATGCATTATATATACATCTTTGTAAACTCTATTTTTTTCTGAGAAACTTAGTATTCTTCTATATTAAAGGCTAGCAAACAACTACGAAATTTGAGTACTCAAATAAAAGAAGATTAAGTAAATGTCATAAACTCAGATGAAAATCTTGAATAGCAATGCAGCTCATTCCAACATAAGAAAAGGGAACCAAACTATTATAGATTCACCAGATTTTCCGACATACGGCTACCATCAACGCAGGTTTGTTGATTATTTCACAAACCATAGGATGAACATGTATCGAAGAGCGAAATCATAAACAGAAGCTCTCATCTATATATATATATATTTCAATAGGGAACACATAAGAGACAGAGACACAAAAAACCCATTCAAATAAATAAAGCATTTGGCTTTAGTTTTACAATCAGTCCTTGAATCACATGAGAAGAGATGATAAATACTTAAATCACTTTCATAGTTTTAATCTTTTCGAGACCTTCTCATGTTTATTAAGTGAATCTGATGTGAGTAGAATTGAAGATCAAACAAAATGTAAGCGAAATATGGGTGACTCTGGTCTCTTTTAAAACATGATAAAAACTGGGACAATGCAAGAGGGCCGAAAAGGGGTTTTTAACACAAATGGACAATCAACAAAAACTAAAAAGAAACACAAACGTACTCACAAATGGGTTAGTCTCTTTTAGCTTCTTAATATCAAGGAGAATCACATCTTGTAATTTATTCCACCTCATGTTTCTAAAGGTAACGACAAAGTGAAAGGTTAGCTAAAGTATTTGAAAACATGGACATGATATGATGATACGAATAATGCAATCAATCAACCTTATGATAAAAGGCTTTAAAAAAGAAAAAAAGTAACTCACATTCTAGGCTGAACAATTGAGAAAGGTCAGGCATATCAAATAGGTCACTTACTTGTTCGAAGAGACCTTTTGAGAGAAAGGTGAAAACATTATCTGCAACATTCCACGACCCAACATTCATTATGTGAACAAAACTAACAAAATGACTGAACGAAAACAACAAAATTGAACAAATAGGATCAGATATTATCAAGAAAGGATGAATCATAAGTTCATAACAACATTCTAATGCCAAAATTGAACACCCAAGCATCCACTAAAAAGGCTAATACTACAATGTACCTTGAAACGAACGGGAAATTAGCATCCCGATCATAGCAGTAGATATTACGGAACGACGGAGCCTGAGGTTGTTCGGACCAAGCGTCATCGTCCGGAGGTGATTCGGTGATGAATCAACGCTTAGTACTCCCGACTTAACCATTCAGATTCTCCCCGATACAACAGGTCTCGACCTGGAGGAAAATCGAGATATAACACCAGCTCAAAATACTTTCTTAAATATAGATCTGTTAGGGTTTGGAGTAAGAAGCAGCTCTTCTGCCATAGAAGGCATCATTGAAGTTTTTTATTTTAGTGGAAGAAATTGGTTGATGGGTTTCAAGAGAATTTTGAGATATATGAGATGTTTATTTATACTGGAAATCAAAAAGGTTTGAAGACATTTTAAAATGAGAGAAACGGTGAGGGAGGCGAGCAATCGTTGTTTAATTTAGTTAGATGATTAAATGAAAGAAGGATAAAATGTTGGACGAAAAATTACGTTTCAAAATAATTAAGAGAGAAAGAGATGAGAAGAGGGTAGAAAAGATAGTCGCTAACGTGTCAGCATAACAAAAGCTCACAAATAGCTTAAGTGGATAGTTTAGAAATCTAGGATTAATCCCGATAAGCTAAATCCCATTTGACGATTACCTTCTAATCCAACGCAAATCGTCTGCGAAATTGAATAAACGCAAACCATCTTTATGTTGGGTTAGAAAATAGTCGTGAAATGGGATTTGAGTTAATTAACATTAGAGATCTTGTTATGCCTTCTATTTTCAAGATCCCATTGATCCATATTGCTGTATTATTTTTTTTTTATTAGTTTGTTAGATGTTTTTAAATGATTGATTTAAAATATTTTATATTTTCTCTCAAATTAATTTCGTAGGTCTTGCATTAAGTCCCACTGCATCAACACCAATTGATTCAAATGGATAAATTATTTCAAAAGGGTGTACTATTTAACTATTGTTAATATAGAAGTTAATAATATTGCTAAAATTTAACCTAATGAAAAATCGTTGAAATATTTGCTCCATAGTTAGGTTGCTGCCATATCCAATTGCTTGTGTATCATAGGTAAGCAGAGTTTTGAAGTGTGCAAAGTTACTGAGAAAACTCAATAAATTCAATCTACAAAATTTCAAAAATGAATATTGTATTTTAGAAAACTTTTTGAATTTTTTTCCAATAAATATTTCTGGTTCCTCTTATGCTTAATATTGCATGCATGCAAATTATTAGAAATTTCTTAATTGATTTTCTTTAATTAATCATCTGTTCACTTTTTTATGAAATTACGATAATTTATATCATGAATATTTAATATGAAATACTCATTCGATTTCATTTTACAATGAATATATTTTTCTTGTTTGGTTAAAACTTATCTATCAATACTGGAAAATGATTAAGTCAAACTCATAAATACCACATTATTAACATGTAACAAAATTATCGTTAGATGTTAAAAAGAAACAAAACCAAAATGTCGTTCATAGTTTCTTTGATATAAGTTTGGAATGTTACGGATTTTTAGGCACAATTTTGACTTAGTTAATAAATACGATTAGTACAATTAGTTAGTAGGATTTTCGAATATTTAGATTTATGATGATATTTTATTATTTGATAAATATTTACATTATTACAATGATTTGCATAGATTATTTCATCTATTTAATAGTAGAAAGGTATTCCCTCCGTCCCATTTTAAAAGTATTTTTATCTAAACTTTTAAAATAGCAAAATTGTCTTTTTATCAAAAAAAATTATGTTAGTAAATTAATTTATTACAAACTAATAATTTTTCATCTAATATGAATATTCTTTTTGATTTTTAACATGGTTTTCTAACATTTTTAGACAAAATCTTTTGGTTAATATTGTAATAACTAAATAAATGATAGAAAAACTTTTAAAATGGAACAAAGCAAACAGTTAGAAAGACATTTAAAATAGGGAAGTACTAATTTTTCAGAACTGGTGTTTTTATCATTGTAAATATAATAATCAAAGTAGAAGTTCTTGAACTTTAATTTTTACACATTAAAAAAACTGTTAAAAAATCTTAGATACCCCTCATTAGATTCGCCCATACTAGTAGGTGCCACAAACACAAGGAAATCGACAATGATCCCACTAAAAATCAGACTTGATCATTCAAATTTTCGAGATATTGAAGTGCTAGAAGTTTGAAAAGCTAGGATGTGTTAAAGTTACAAAATTCGATTCCCTCCAAAAATTTTACTGATTTTAATGGAATTATTATGTGTTTCTTTCATATAATCTGGTATAATAGAAATACGAAAAAAGCACGATTCAATCGATTAGAAATTGAACCTGTTCGAGAAATTGCTACAAAATATTTTTTCCTTTAACTGAATTCAAATTTTGTTACATAGAGAACAATATAGTCGAAAATCTCATAGACTTAGAACTCTCTCTGATAGAATATTAAATCTAAGATTGTTCTTCTGTGATTCTTGTTAAACCTTCGAGAAGATGTGGTGTCTCGTTTATTAGAAGCCGATAACAAAGAGGCGCTTCCAAAAGGAAGCAGTTACTACCAGAAAAAAACACTCCCTCAGCGACCATCTGTGACTTTAACAGCGACGCCACCATATCTACCTCTCCTCCGTCAAATACTCACCTTTATTAAAAGATCTCATAGATGGAATCTAAAACAGCTTAAACATGTATCAAAGAGAATTACATTTAAATAATAAAAAAGGGAGATTCAACAAACGATTGCAACCAAGTACGTCACGAGAAAAATAAAATGAAAATGAAACACCAATTACATTACAAGAGAAAAAGTCGAATACCCTGCACCACAAAATGATACCAAAACATAAAATCGAAAATATTATATAGAAAAAGAAATATAAACAGGTAATTAAGTAACAGGTAGCTTATAAAATTAAGCTAACAGTGTCGCAAAGGCCTGTTAATATCACTTTCTGCCTTGAAAAACGAAATGTCCAAACACAAATAATTCAACTTTGGACATCAGATACCATAGGCAATTCCATCACCAACAACAAGAAAAAACATTAATTAAATAGAAATCTCTGCAATCTCAGCCGAAAGATGGTAAACTTATTGATTAATAATCATGTGATTATCATTGAATTGGACAATAGTTTTCATCATTGATTGAAGAGATACAAAACAAAATCAAGAGAATAATTTATAACAAAGAGGTCAGATGGTAGTGCATGTCTATGAATCTACACTATGTTTTCAGATTTGCAGACGTATGGTAATATAATCCTCATTCCTCAATTTCAAAACAAACAAAAAAGATCTTTGTAAGAAGAAAAAGGAAAGCTTTTAAAGAATTTGGGGATCAGAGAAATATGGCAAATCAATCACTCTGCAGAAAAGCAGATCAGACTGGGTGTCACAAAACAATATGCCATTTCATCACTTCCAATCATATAATAAAAATCACAAAAAATAAAGAGAATCAGACGAAATAAGTCAATCACCATCTTACAATCCATCGTAATGGATGTAAATTAAGACTGGGGCGACAATTCCTTATCATCACTTTCTTCAAAAATCTGAAAGAAAGGGTATTAAAACATAGAAGATCGAGAAAAACCATAGCTATAGCTAAAAAACGTTGCTATAGCAGACATGAAGCAACACTACAATTCACAAGCAGAAAGAGAGATTGCTATGAAGAAACTAGGGATGTTGTCTGATGATAAAGCCGCGGAGAGCTTCTTGGATGGATGATAGAGAGTTGTAGGCCTTTAGTGTATATATAGGAGAAGAAGACTCCTCAAGGAGTTTTAGGGTTTTAGATGGCCACGCCGCTTTACATATGGGCCTTTATTCTTCTAAAACCAGTAATTATGGGTTATCATAAGCCCAATTTTAATACTCTAAAATTAAACTCAAAACCAAACCAACGATTTTCTGTCCTCTTTTGCTTTTTTATGTTATGGTTTTGTTTTTTTTGGTCCCACTACAATTTCCGAAATCAATCTACGGTTTAAAGTGATACAAGTACATATGATGTGTATATTATATAGTTTGCGTAATCATTTTGAACCTAAAAGAAAATGAAGACGTACATCAAATAACTAAAGGCGTAATTGGAAGAATAGAAAATAGGTGATGAGTTGAACACAGCCGTAACACGAACTAAGTGCGGAAGCCGAAAGCGGTAGTTGAAAACGAGAGCTTGAGAACAAGAGCTGGGAACGGGGAGCTGAGAGTGGAAACTCAATTACCTTTTCTTTAAAAAAAATTTTTAACACTAAAAACTAAAATTTATTAATTATTTTTTTTCTTCTTTTATTGCAATAACCCAAACGGAGAATACACGGGTGGAATACAAAAGCCGACAAAGGATTGAACTTTTTCGAAGTCATTAGTCAACGAGATTATGAAAATACCCCCATAACCAAGGTTTGATTGAAAACTAAAAACAACAAAGGTTTGGACTCAAAGCAAACAATTATGAGGAAAGATTGGATCATACAATTGGCAAAGACACCAAGAAAGGAAGAAGAAATTGAGCGAACCAACCTAACCGAATTATTGGGATGAGGGATGCGCTCTTTATACTGCTCCTACTAAGAGGAGCCACGAGCAATACCGACACTCATTGTATTGCCACAGAGGCCACGAGAAATCGGTCAAACCCACAAACTGAGTAGACGATGAAGAACTGATTTTGACAATCGACTACCCTTCGATAAGATGCAAATGAGTCAAGACTCTACTTCCTTACAATGACACCAAACTAAACCCGCCAAAGACAAAGTTAAACCGGAAGAATCCATAAGGGAAGAGCACAAATTCACTAACTCGGGTCTTCGCCTAACACGAAATCACTGAAGGAGAGGAACCAAAGAAACAGACCCAAGAACACTCAACACCGAAACATATTCCAGGAAAAGTTTCCCTTGAGACCAAATCCTCTAACAGTCTTAACGAGTAAATGAAGACGAAGAAAGAAGAGCACGATGAGAAGCTTGACCGAAACCAAAAGGGATTCGCAGATATGAAAATGACGATAATCTCATCTCCTTTTCCAGATCGATCTCCAAACGGGACCAGAGCTACTGCTTCGACTCGACTCTGGAGGCTTCAAAAACCATTGGCGCTCACCTCTTTCTCCAATCTTCCTTCTTCGCTTCCAAAAACAGAAAAGAAAGCCGATAAATACAAATCTCACGGCGCCGTGGAGGCCGCCGAAGACAAAAAAAACGGGATTTGTTGAGATTTGCCTCTTAAGCCGTCAAGGGTTTATTGTTCAGAGAGGAAATTTTTCGTTGTTGACCAGCGAGGAAAGATTGTGAAAAACTAAAATTTATTTAAACAATACAAGAGATTATTATAAAAATGTTTGCAACTAAAAAAAACTACCTACGGGTATAGATACTTGATTTGCACAATATGTTAATATATTTGAACTGTGTGCTCTTCCAGTTGTCCCGACATACATGTACATAAACTCCATATTGAAGTTGCAAATTGCTAGCATGCTCATTGTAGGATATTGCTTCCTTAGGTTCCAATATTTTTCTTTTTTATCACCTCCAACTCGCACCGGCACATGTGTACCATCAAGAGCTTTGATGCAAGCACTAAAGAAAGGATGGTATCTTCCATTAGAAGACAAAATAGGGTTTACCTGTCGAAGTTCATTTGAGCTTTATAATTTTTTGGGACATACGAACAAACGCATCTAAAACTTCATGAAACTTTCTGTTCCCCGTCTCTTGATTGTGTTGATAATGTGTTGCAATAGTTCGTTGAACTTCATCGTGTGTTACGGTCTCAAGAAACATAGCAACAAATTCTTCTAATCCACATTCACGTGACTCTCGCATCACATAATCATTCTTCAAGCTATAGCACAAACGTCAAAAAGTTTCTTGATGCATTCGCAGAATTTCGTAGCATTCTTGATCATGACCATTTATCAAATGCACTGTGTGACGCCATATATGTCCTCGATCAATTCTCATCAAATTTTTTTATCATGGTACGGATCCAAACATTCACTCTCGATCAAAAGTTCTGTTACTTTTAATAAAGTTTGGTTGAATCGAAAAGTTAGTTCTTAACATGTTAGAAACATTAGTATATGAACAGTTAATACATAAATATAATTTATAAATTAATTCAAAATTATTATAGATTTATCAAAAGAACATAAATTCAAAAAAATTTATTAATTTTCATAAAAATTTAAAGCAAATAAAAAAGCACAAAATACTTAAGCTAGAAAAATAAGAAAAACCATAGTTATAGAAACTGCAAACAAAAGACCATAATTCTTAAAAAATAGAAAAGAAAAAGAAATTTATGATGTGATCCTAATTACATCACTCAATTGAGTTTTCTTGTTTTTCGCTCGAAAAATGTAATCTTCTGAGCCTCGTTTGGTAATGACATAAAGATTTGGTGACCATTATCATTTTATGCAAGAAAATCAATCGCAGCCCAATATAGCTCACTGTCATGGTCTAAAGTAGTTATCTTGAGCAACTCTTGCATACACAAGGCACAACTGAATGAATTCAAAGATTCAAATGTCTATCGACCATCTTTCCATAATTTTTCTTGATCTTCAATGGCGGTTGTGAGACGATCCGTTTATCAGGATCAAATTGTTTACTAGATGATCCAACTTTTTCCTTTTCACGTGAAACCGATTTTTTAATCGAACCAGTTGGTTCCATGTCTCCATCATGTTCTACTTCATGTGGAAACTGACTTGAAGAATCATCAGATATTTGCTTTGGTCCAGCTCGTGGTTTTCATCCCTCTTTTACCGAAATTGTTACTCGAGTATAAAGACTTTTAAATAGAGGAATATTTCGTAAAGGATGTGTCTGCAACATAGAAGCTTCTGGATAACTCTAAAACGTAAATGTAAAATATATAGTATTAGTACATTTAGGAAAATAATTATCAAAATTTTAAAACTTTTTTAAAATATAGTAATTTAAAAACTCTTACTCTTATGAGTTCATTCCACCAATCTGCTGACATATCGATCTCTCCAAAATCATTGAAACACACTCCAATAGCGTTGTGAATGACATTCTTCTAAATGTCGTATTGCTTTTTCAAATGGTCTAATAGGTATTTGATTCCAAGCCACGGAAAATCCATACCGAAAAGTTTTAAAATTTCAGCCGAACACTTTGTATACCAATTTCATCAAATATGTACCCTTCCAATGATCTTTGTCCTTTTATTCATTGCATAATTGCAATAACCTATGACTTAACTCATAGGTCCAATGAAATTTTGGCTAAAAAGTAATTTTGGAAAAAATGTCTTTATATATACATGCATACATATATATATAATTACATCATATAAGGTAACTTTTTTGTTTGTTAATTACATCATAAGGTAACGTTGAAAAGTATGAGTGTGTGTATTAGAACTTATGCATATAATTACATCCAACCGTTAATTTATCTTAAGTACACAACCTCTTTCATGTGTGATTTTTAAATTGAACATGTCTTTAAAATTTTATTAATTGTATTTAATGAATTAAAAGAAATAAATTTAATTCTAATTACTCCTTTACAAATCAAAATATTTTCAAAAACATTAGAAAATATAGTTATAAAGATGTCTTTAAAAATAATTTATATAAACTATACAAATTTAGATTTAGTCATCTGATGTTTTTTAATAAAGAAATACCCCCAACGAGTTTTGTTTCACGGTATTTATAAATATCGAATATTATCCAAATGGAACCCGCACGGGTATCCAAAAAACCTGAATATCCCAAACTTAAGCCTGAATCTGAAGTTTGTCGTAATTAAAAATCTAAAAATTTTGAACTTGAATCGGAACTCAAAACTTGAAATAACCGAAAATCTCATATCTGATATTCGACAAATCTAAACATGATCAATCATAAATTAAATATACAAAAATAAAACATAGTCGCGCAGTAGCACAGATCAAACTCTAGTTGTTTATTAAAAAGTATTTAAATATTTATTTATGCATTTGATATTTGTTTCTTATTATTGAAGTATATGTGTTACATTAGGTCGGATGATTAGGGTTTACTAAAAGCCTACAAGATAAATGAACATTACAACATGTATATAAAATATTCCCATTTTAAGTATTTCGAGTTAAAGAATAATTTTCTATAACATATTGGGTTTATATTAGGTATTTAGTATTACTTTCATCATTCGAAATTATCATCAAAGATAATTTAGCACATCATCATGGAAAAAAGTTTTCAAAGAAACAAAAAACGTAGATTTCAAAAATAGTTTTTAACAAGCTCTTTCAAATGATAAGGAGTATTTCTGATTTTTAGAAATCACCTCAACGGATAGTTGTGAAACATCTTGTGTTTGAATTGCCATGTTTTCTACATAACAAAAAAAAATTAAATTATTAGTTCCCAAGTAGTATCAAACTAAAGAGAAAACACGAAGCTAAATGATCATATGTATGCTTAATAGTAAAACTGTATAACATTTTAGTCAAAATATCGAAGTTGAGCACAAAGGAGCATACTTATGATCATAAATCATGAACAAGATTTTAGTAAAAAAAATTTATATGAATAAAAAAAGAGAGGCAATAGTAAGAAAAGGGAAAGAAAAAACTTTACATGTAAAATGATGAGTTGAATTTGAGAAGTGAAGATATATCACATTAAAAATTATATTTAAAAATAAAAAATTTATAATGAAAGAAAAAACTATATAATTAATATTAATAAAATAAATTTTAAAAAATTATGTAACTGAACATTCAAAAAATTTTAATATAAAAACTAAAATTTGTTTCTAATTAATAAAAATGAAAATTAAAAATAAAAACAAAAACAATTTATAATATAATAAAAATATACATAATTAAATTTAAAAAAATAAGTTAAAAGTAACTAAAAATAAAATTTAAAATTAAAAAACAAAGTTATATAAAATTTAAATTAAAATATTTTATATAAAATCAAAATAAGAATTTTAAATAAAAATAAAAATTGGTTTAAAACTAATAAAAATGAATAAAAATTAAAACTAAAAATTTTATAATAAAAGAAAACCATATAATAAATTGTTAAAATGGGCTGAAAATAATAAGAAATATTAAGATTAATAAAAATAAGAAACATTAATAAAAGTATTTAAATTTTATGACACTATTAAAAAAATTCACAAATTAAAAAAGAACAAGTAAAAATCAAATAAAATTATTTACAATTTTTAAAGTGACTAAAAGGAAATAATTTTTATATAATTTTTTAGTTTAAATAAACCATATAAAGTAAACATAAATTTTTAATGAAAAATATTAATAAATTGGAATATTAATAAATTATTAAGAGTGACACAAAAAATTAAATAAATAAATTTATTTTGATGTTGTTACAGATTTATTTTAACTATTTTTTAATTCAGTAATTTATTATAAAAATTTGTAGCAATGGAAATAAAATAATAAAAAACAGTAAACAAATCTATAAAATATATTTGTAGTGATGTAAATTTTTTTTGTGTTATTCTTGTCAGAGAAAAATTGGTGGAATCATGACAAGAGAAAATATGTAGTCAAAGCATATAAATATGTGGCTTTCCAAAAATCTATAGTAACATAAAATAAATCTGGAGTCACTTGACGTTCGTTTAGTAATTAACTTTTTTAAAAAAGTCTCTAGCCAAATTACAAAATTTTTAAGACAAAAAATATGTAGTGTCATGTTTTCACATTTTTTCGATCGAAAATAAATCTGTAACAAAAATCTGTGATGTTTTGCAAAATCTGCAGTAATTTCACAAAAAAATATGTAGAAAACAAAAATTTGTAGTAAAGTAGAATAAATCTCAATGATTTTCTCCAAAAAATATTTGAGACACTTAAAACTATGTAGCATTAATGATAAAAAATCTGTAAAAAAACAAATCTGTGATAGATTAATAAATATGTGACTTCATGTATGTATATAAATCTGTAGTTCGGGAAAAAAATCTGAGGTTCCAAAAACAAATTTGTATACAAATTTATAAATTTTGGAAAAGTTAAAGTCACTACAGATTTGTTTCCCAGATTTTTTGCACTTTCCAGCGAAATTTCATTAATGGCATTCTGGTAATATTGTGTTTTTTTAACAAGTGGCTGGAAGAGTACTCTAGGTATTAAAAAAACTCAAATAACTCTAAATTTTTGTGAAGTTAGTCTAGTTATTTATGCTTTTTTGGGTTAGTCTAATTTTTTTCCCTAAAATATATTTCAGTTTATTGTCTAAGAGCCTCAACTCTTTTTTCGTTTTTATAGTGCCTTGCAAGAGTAAGGATAATTTATGTAAAAAAAAGTAATATATAGAATACACCGATAAATATCTTTTTTTATTTCATTTTTGATCATATTTATAGATATCTATCTTATCTAAACAGAAATACACATACCTTTTTCTTTGTGATTTTTTTAAATTGAACATGTTTTATAAATTTTATTAAATGTATCTAATATATCTAATAAATTAAAAGAAATAAAACTGACTCTAATTACTCTTTTACGTATTCCAACAAACATATTAGAATATTTCAATATTCTTTTCGCATAAAATTATTAAAATTATGAACTAACACAATTTAAAATCATCATTTTCACCAAATTTAAATATAATTTGTTTTTAAATTTAAAATAAATCCAGAAACTTTTGAAAATGCCTATATTACAATATCAATATTTCTAAATAGAACTTGTTAAAAAAATACAAAAAATCATAAAGCGATAAAATTGAAAAAACCTATAAAAATTCATAAAAATATTTTATAAAAAACTATAAACATTTAAGTTTAACGAATACTCATTGAAGCTTATTTTACTTCAAATATAGAGTTTAGAGTGAAAAATAGATTACCATTGGAGATGCTCTAACACTGTGTTCCTTTATCATTATCTCTAACTTGTCTTTCAAAAGTTAATAAACTTGAATAGTCTTTTTGTGTTACTCGTTCTCCCACTATCACTAACGCTACCAACAAACACCATTATTCTTACCACTGTCCCCAAAACATATTCAATATTAACTTATAGGAGAACAAAAAGTGATTGTAAACTGACTTGTAAAACATAGTTTTCGGATAGCTATAGACAAACAATGATTTTTTCTCGCCGATAGGATTAGCAATAGCAAAGGATATATCAGGTTTGACATGATCTCGAAAGAACTGATGGCAAAAAAAAATGTTTGGTTGTATAAAACGACTTCTCATTTAATGGCTGTAAAAAAGATTTATATGATGTAATGCAAACTTCAACATATTTTCATTGTTTTTTGTGCCTTCGGGTTTCGGTTCAGATTCGATTCTAGTCCATTCAGATTATAAATTTTCAAAAAATAGCATTACACCCTATTCAAATATTTTAATTATACGGACTAGATTCAATTAGGGTATATTCAAGTTGAGATCATGTTTAATAAGGTAAGATAAATTTGATTATACCTTCAGGTTTAGTTCGGCTTCGTGGCTTTTCTGATTTTTTCTATTTTTATGAATATGTTTAGTTTTTTATATTTTTTTCCAATTTTTGGGTTCGGTTCAAAGTTTTTTTTTGTTTTTCGGATACTCATTTAGGTTTGGTTCGGTTTAGAGTAATACCTGATATATGAATTATCGTCTAATGAAATCATATTAGATATTTGTACAAATTCGATAGAATTCGAGTTTAGTTTTTTTTTCGAGTTCTGTACAGATCGGATTTTCGGATTTGATTCTTTTCCTAATTCATATATTTATAAAATTATGCTAAATTATTAAGTTAATATATGAAAACATAAAGGGGGTGTATTCAATCAAGCATTGTGAGAGATTTGAATTTTATTGAGTTTTTAGAAGAATTTGGTAATTTAAGGGAGTTTTTGTGATTTGTTATTAAAATCCTCTACAATTTCACCTAAAACCGTGTGATTCGAATCTTTGTATTTTTAACAAAGAAGTTCCACTAAAACATCCAAAATCACTTAAAATCAACTACTTAAATTATTTCTAACTAGATGATGGCCCGTGCATCCGCACGGGCAAAGATAATTTTATTAAAATTGTAGTAATTATAGTTTTAACATATAGTTTCTTTTGTTGTTTGTATAATTTTTGCTACAAAGTATAAAAGTATGAAAGATCAATCGTATTTGTTTGTGTCTTCTGCAGATGGGGTCAATAATATTAGTATATTGATGTAACTTGAGGTATTTTTGTTTGTTGATTTTACTGTGTAAACTCTCTGTTTTTTTAATTTATGAAGAAAAAAAGAAAAGAGTTAACATTTGAGGAAAATCGTAATTTGGTACCAAAAACCGAGTCGAACCCACCCGAAAAGATGGTACGGAATCCAGTGAAATACCCGAACGAATCTTAAATTTCTAAATAAGAAAAATTAGAACCGAACCCGACCCGAACTTAAATATTTCGAGTACCCGATAATATATGAACTATAAATATATACTTAAATATATTTTTTTGAATTTAATATCCAAAAAATATCAACCAATCGTTTATTCTATATATATAAATATAGACTAAATGAATTAGAGTTTATAATTAATTAATTTTAGTTTGGGTCGATTGATGATAGATAATGATCAACTTTTTGTTTAAATAAATATCATAATTTCCAGTACGGTTAGTTTGGTCATTAGCACAGGAGTGAATATTCTCCCAAGCAAAAAAAAAGTCGATAGCCAATCAAGTGATGACACGTGCCAAAAACGTTTTTTAATTAAAAAAAATTAAAAACTTGCGAACTCCAGAATTGCGCCACGTCACCCGCAAATTCTGTGAGCGCGTCACTTCAACAAGCGACTTCTCATATAATATATACTAGGTGGTGACCCGTGCGGATGCACGGGCATGACGATTTTTGAGAAAATTGATCCCTTAAAGAAAGATATTGATGATGTATTGGTTATAAGTTAACTTGAATAACTCTTTGCAGTTGTTAGTCTTAAAACACAGTTCCATCTTGTAAAAAAAGAATTTAAAAACGAAAAGCACAATATCCGGATCTAGGAGATCGTTAACGGTCCATTATGAATCTTTCAAAGCACAAGACCACCTTACAGAAAAATCTACAAAACAGTGCAAATTTAGTATCGTCATTTTTTTTTAATTTCTCTGTAGAAATTACAAAAGTTAAATAACACAAAGTAATAGAGAAATACCAGATATTTTGAAACACTTCTTTATAAACCATATTCTTTGTTGTTCTCTGAGGCCTCCCTTCTTCGTCTGTTATTTAACTTTTTAAACCAGATCTTGACCGAACTCTGGAAAGTAAACATACAGTTGACCGTGGGAAAAAATTGTTTTAGGAAGATATAAACCAACCTTTTGAAGTGATTGCCCTTGACTTTTATTAATAGTCATCGCGAATGCAATAGCGACCGAAAATTGTCTACGCCTCATCCTAAACGAAAACCTTGCATCTGGAGGAGAAACAAAATTCTAGGGAGCAAAACTTTTTATCCAACTTTATCACCAGTAATGACCATCACTTCAATAACATAGGAAGCTAGTTGTGTAACTTGAAGCCTTGTTCCGTTATATAAACCTTTCTTGGCTCCTACTCTACCTCTACCTCTACCTCTAGAAGCACATGTTCCACCACTGTACACACCACCACCACACCCACCACTGTGCCCACCACTACCACGTCCTGAATACGAAAAAACCGTCAAAATAGAGACTTCATATTCTCCTTAAACCCTACCATAAACTCCAAATCTTTAATATAGTGAATACCCAAGATAGTTGTAAGAGAAAATGACTGAATTTTCCTTTTAGTTTAGCTACATATAGAGAGAGAGAGTTTTTTCTTGGGAATACATAGTTTTAAGAGATGACATATGATTTTACAGTGCTAGGAGATGACTATGGAGATACAGTGAGTAAAAAGAATAGGAAGACAAATAAAAAATAGTAAAACTCATGTGGGCANTATGTGGGCAGCAAATTCAAGACGCTTAACGGGAGGATGGAGAATCTTCTAAAAGATCCATATTCGTCATGACTAAATACCATCCATGGTTTTGCTTCTTAACCTCTATG